>APFE030357768.1:0-13233 GCA_000404065.3 Pinus taeda | reverse complement strand
AAGAAAGAGAAAATAAATGCGGCATTAGTTAGAGTGACAGTGGTGCAAAGAGGCAAGGAACAGAAAAAACATGAAGGATATGGTGAAGAGTGAACATACACATAGTTTCACAAAAAAGTGCGAGTGACTTCTTTGAGAATGATAATTGACCCCAACTGGAGGGCACCAGAGATGACATGGCCATTGTAAGAATACATAAGAAAAGTTCTATGCTAAGAGGTACCATTGGAGAGGGAAACACAATAGCATTGGGATGTTGTCTTTGTCGAAGGAAGAAGGTTGAGTTCAACTATTTGGAGCAATGGTTGGATCGTTGTAGAGCTAGCCAACAAAAAAGAGATGGAATTCATTGTCAAGGTAACTTCCATGATGAGGAGGAAAGGAGGTGTCCTAAAAGGTCGAAGTGCGTGAAATGCGTTCAACATTGGAATAGAAGTGGAAATAAAGTAGCGAGTGGGGTCGTTCATAGGATTAGTATATTTGGAGGAAAATGAAAGAAGAATGACTTACAATTTAGATTGTTGCCAATAGTGAAAGGTAACGGGTAATAAATTTTGAAATGTTTAAGCATAGAAAGTTGGCTCTCTATATATGAGATTTTAGAAACTCTACAGGCAGGTATTTTGTACGTTGTGACAATGTAGATATTATTTTAAGCTATATATGAAGTATGAAAACATTGATACTTTCCATTTGAGTGTACAAGGCGATATGGCTAGCAGGTTTTCGATTCTCACCTACTTGTTAATGAAATTTCGGGACAGTTATCTGGTTGAAGGAAGAAACATGACGTGTAATAGCAAGAACAAGAGCAATATAAAGAGACCAACAATAGCACACCAACAACAAGAGAAACTACAACTGGAAAAAACAATATAATAGTGCAAGGTGAAGAGGCTAAATAGAGAACATGCCCATCTACCAACTAAGCAGAGGGAGCAATAAATGAGAGTCAGGACACGTGACAGAGATCGCGGGGCGACCAATGACAGAAGAAATTTCAAAGATGCTTATTTGAGCGCGAGTAAAGTGAGAATAAATGCACATAGTCAGCCCATTAATTAGATTATTGAATAGAACAGGCCTTGACGCCAAGATGTGTGGATAAGTTTCAAACTTTAATCAAATGAAAATGTGACATATTCATCAAGTATATATGGGAGTTTCTGGGCTTTGAAACTTTGACATGAGAAGAATCCTTTTGGAAATATTGGAAGCCGAAAGTGTGATCCAACACATGAATGTGGATCGTTTCAATAAATGCATACCATAAAGTGGCCAGGGCAGAATACATATAAATTTTGTGTAAGCGAGAATAAAGTGAAAATAAATGCATTAGTCAGTCCATTAATTATATTAAGAAATAGAATAGCCGTCGAGACGAAAATTCATGTATAGGTTTTAAGTTGCAATCATTAAACAATGTTGCACATTGATTAAATATATATCAAAGTTTTTGGGCATTGAAACCTTGACATCAGAAGAAATGTTTTGGAAATCTTCGAAACCAAAAGTCTGATCCATCATCTTAATGTGGCTTTGTACAAGGGCATAAAACATATGATCTTCATATGAGGGAGAATAAAATGACAGTAAATGCACATAGTCGTTAATCAGGCTTAATTAATGAATAAAATAGACAACACGAGCAAGATACATGCATAGACAGTGGATCTTATTGGAGCTCGTATTCCGAAAGATGTGATAAGGGGCGGATGCGATTTTAAATTTAAGTTTGATATGATAAAACAATCAGGTTTGCATATTGGTGTTTGGAGGTCCATAGCATAGTTCAGAGTTTTGAAGTTAAGATATTTGTTTATTATTATATAGGAGATATCGAGTCCATAAGACATATTGCAATTGGAGATCGACGGATCTAAGTGGAGGTCTCATTCCAAAAGCTCCGATGAAGGGTGAATGCAATTTTATATTAAAGATGCTCTGATAAAATTGATTGGGTGTGCATATCGTCAGTTTGGATATCGAAGGCCCGTTTATCAGAAATTTCATAATGAAATAAATTTAAAATCCCTGATAATACAAATGCGATATTGAAATTAAAATGAGTTTAATTGTGATATCGCATCCGTCGCATATCAGAGCCTCCCAATATCAGCGAGTCAACGTTTTTCGTTTGTGGAAAATGTTAAAACCTCTGATTTCCATTTCTACGATACCGCTCTGCTCTTGTCACTTGTCATTTCCAGGGCATACTTTAACCTCTGATGGATGTGATATTTTAAGTAAATTGTTTTGATAGTATTATTGGGACAAAATCCCAGATCTCGTAGTTCGAATGTGCTTGGTCATATCAACAACCAGAGGTCCTGTGATATCGAAATTCAGAAGTCAAGGGTCTAGGCATATTGGCGTTCTACAATAAACTATTTTCCATTGAGGCAGAGTGACGACATTTCAAAAACACCGATATGTGAATTTTGATATGCGATGAAATCACCGAGAATGAGCCACTAGTGTTAAAGTGTTGGGATGGAAGATAACAAATTAAAAAAAAAAGTTGTTTACAAAGCCAAAGAAGCTCGAGTCTTTTCTCTTTCCTCCAAAAGGGGCGCGTGCTAGCAAATCATTGGATCCAATAAGAGACACATGACAAACAGTGACTAGATGCAAAAAGGGACGCATGACAACTAGCAATTGGTTCTGACAAGTGACATGTGGAGGCTAATGTCCCACGACGTGGAAACACAATTGACACGTGGTAGACGAATTCGATAGTTTCAGGGCTCACAATAAGCCAAAAAAGGTGACACATGTCAGCACTCCCTAGGTGATACGTGGCAGTGATGGCGTCACGTATCAGAGAAAAGAGATTATAGGTTCAGGCGTATTGTGCATCAGAGTGAAACCTCTGATTGATAACCTGCAATTGATGGGCTTTGATACAGGGGTTAGACTGTGGTCATGTGAAAAGCTATAGGACTAAGGGCCAAACAAAGAAGGTGATTGACGATCGACAATCGGTGAATTGACATGTTGTGCACCAAGGTTACACCTTCGATTGGAAATTGCCGATAGAGAGGGCTCTGATTTGGGGGCTAGCACCACGGTCACAAAGAGTTCAAAGGAATCAAGGGCTATTGGCGCATTGAAGGGTCGATGATAGTCTAAATATTTGTTCTATCTATCTAAATCTTGAAGTTGGGAGGACACTGGTGAATAAAGGTTTTTATGTAAAGTTGGGCGGGAAGGGTTAACACAGGTTTTATATGGTAAAATTTCACAGGGGGCTTCGCTTATTTCCTCTCCACATAGATCAGGCCACGTCACTCATCAGAGATCGCAAGTTTTGGGACTGCAACCAAATGCTACATTATGAAATCGCCAATTGTGATTCCTCGATATTATAAAGGTCCAAGTGTGTGTGATGTGGTCCCATGCATTACACATTAGAACCATTTGTAGTGCAGTATTCTAAAGAATCAACCCCCTATCCCAAACAAAAGGTTTTAGCCCCAGAAGATTAAGTTTATGGCACCACTCACTGGCTTTATGGTGTAACGTTTTATCCACAGTCATACTGTCATACTCCGTCATGTGACTAGTGCGTGGTTATTAAGAGTCAAAGAACCTCAGGCGAATCAAATCGAAGATCAGAGGTCGACAGTCAATCATACTATCGAAATAATATATTGTTTGAAAGCCGACGAAGCTACTACAATGTTGTGAGAAGAAACATGACCATAAAAGCCTATCAACTTAATTGTAATAATATTCATATTATATATGTGTGTGTGGTGTGTGTGTAAATTTTATCTGCATAAATGTGTTAATTAATTTGAATTATGAAATGTAAATTTTTAATTGTGAATTTTAATTTTATATTCAATTTATTTTATATATATAGAAATAAAATTAAATTTAATATTTTAATTTTTTGATATTAAAATATTATATTTAATTTATTATATAATGAAAGGTTTTAAATGATTAAATATTGTAGATCTCACTAATTTGTATAGTATCAAAGTAGGGAATTTTAAATCAAGTATGATTTTTTTTTTTTTTACTATTATAGTTAGTAAAGTTTTGAGTGTTTTTTACTCATTTATAGTTATCAAAAGTTTTTGAGTGTATGGTTTCTTCTCATAATTTGCATGAACGTTTTTGTTATTCAATCCATGATATTAAACTTTTTCATTATAAGATGAGATTATTTAAATCAACATGAAAATTAAAATTCTTACTAATTTATAATTATCAAAACTTTCTGACTGTATGGTTTCTTCTTATCATTTGCATGAATTTTTTTGTTATTCAATCTATGATATTAAACTTTATCATTATAAGATGACATTATTTAAATTAACATGAAAATTAAAATTCTCACCAACTTATAGTTATCAAAAGTTTTTGTGTGTATGGTTCCTTCTCATTATTTGTATGAACTTTTTGTTGTTCAATCTATGATATTAAACATTTTCATTATAAGACAAGATTATTTAAATTAACATGAATTAAATCTCATAATCATATATTTATACAAAAGTTTTTGATTGTTTATGTGCATGATTTTTTGTTATTCAATCCATGATATTAAACTTTTTCATTATAAATGGATTATTTCATTGTTATGAATTTAAATTTTCTTTCATTAAATATTAAATAATTTATTGGGATAAAAATGTAACCTATATTTTTAATTAAAAAATCGAATAAACTATTGAAATAAACGAAACTTAAATAGGTAATTCATTCAATAAGAGATTATTAACATTAATTAAAATAGAAATAGGTAAAGTTAATTGTTATATATGGAAAATTTTTATATCCTTAAATTTTATTATTAATGGAGTGATTTAATATTGTTTAATTAAAATTTAATTCAATAAAACTAAATGAAAAGTAATAATTGAAAAAAATAGAAACTATAATATGATTTATATTAATAATTAATTGTTCAACGATAAATATAATTATTTATACTATTGATTATTAATTATTTAGATATTAATTGATCTAGATCAATTTAACTGACTAAGTGTCTAGAGGATCAAATCTTTCTCTTGAGGTGCAAACTCTTTTAGAGTGATAAATATATTTGATCACCCTTAGTGCTTGGTAGATTTAGAGTTAAGATGGATCTAAATTGGTTTAATTAATAGTCTTTAAATATGTCACATTAAAGGAGAATACTATGGGAAAAACGTTGGGTTGGAAAATTTTATGTTTTTTAATTTAATTTTGTTTTGTCTTGTCAAAATGTTAAACATTACAACATTTTTACCATATTGGATTGGAGAGTGCCTCTCAACACAATTATGTATTTCATACCAACAAAATTTTTAATTAATTAATGAGATTTACATAACTAAATTGCCAATTAATCAATGAGATGTACATACACACATATACCCTACACCAATTAAATTGGCAATTAGTTATTTATTTATTTAGATGTAAATACAGTTTTGTAACAGGTTACCAATTGCATTGAATTCACAATTAAATATGTACATGTAAACCAATATAGGTCCATCTTAACCACAGATCTAGCAAGTGTCTGGATGGATCAAATCTATTGAGGTGAAAACACCTTTCATAGTGCAAAACTTAAAAAAATTTCACCTCCAAAGATTGTGTTCCTCTAGGGAATTCATAGATGATGGTTAAGATGACTCTCTCTCTCTTCATTTTTTAATTTTCATTTTTGCATCTATAAATGGATCCAACCCCTTGAAAATTGCTTGAATATATGGATTGTCTAAACAACATAGCTTAAACATGCAATTCCAACAAATTTTTGCTCCAATAAAAATTAACCCTTTAAAAAAATACCAAAATGTAAAATAATGATACTTGAAATACTATAATAGGAATTTATTTTTTCAATTACTCTATATAATATATATACATTTTTGTTGTATATTGTTAAAATTAATTTAATTAACAAATTGAATATTTTATTACCATTTTATTCTCCTTATAAAGATTTTTTCTATAATATATTTTTAAATACATTTCAATAGTACTTTAATTTTAATATTGAATTATTTTATTTATTTCACGTTGAATTTTTAATTTACTATATTTTTTTAAATGTTACATATTAATTTTATGTTAAGAATTAAATGAATTACACATCTCCATGTTATCATTGTTATAAAGAAGGAATGAAATCTTTTACTTTCAAAAAAGAACAATTATGATTTTGTTGGCAGCTAATTTGAATCAAATAAAGAAAATGATAACTCATTTGGATAAAAAAAGTTTTACAGGTTGTTTAAATTCATTCATAAACGGAAAAACGACTTTCATATTCATCTATTGGAGTTTTCATCATGTGAAGTCTCAAGGCATTGATCAGCACAACTTTTGTGAGGAATGTTGTGGCTCCAACTAAAGGTATTCTTGAACATGAGGTATGCACATGGGACTTCATGGTTATTGCGCACAAGAGATAACTAACCATGACTTTCTTTGGAAATAAATTGCACGTGTTTTGTGCAAGGAATTATAGGTTATTTTATTAATTGGAAATATTGCTCTAAATTGTTGAAAATGGATTTTTGTGTACATGAATTAATTATTACATTGGAATTTTTTGCATGGTTTCTATGCAATATTTTCTAAAAAAATGCATAAGAAATTTACATAATAAAAATAAAGAAACCATGTTGTTTTATTAAATAAATATATTGCAGAGATGTTGTTTTCCTTGAAAAAGAATTCACGTGTATCCTGCAAAGAAAAATATTTAAGAAGTCATTCTACTTTTCATAAAGAATGCATGTGAAATTTCCATGGTAAAAGATAAAGAAACCATATTACTTTACTAGAAGAAAAATTGCAGGGTAAAATATATGTTAGGGATGTTGTTTTCTTGGAAATAAAACACAAGTGAATGCACACAAAAATATTAAAGAAATCATGATACTTTTCATAAAAAGAATGTATGTAAACTTGTCTTATGAAAACAGAAAGAAAATAAGTTATATCATTAAAGAAAAGATTGTGAGGAAATTATGAGAGAAATTAGATTATTAATTTCCTTGGAGATATTAGCATGATTCCTATAGACTATTAATCGGAATGTGTGCACAATAATATTATCCATTATATTGGAATTTTTGAAATAAATTTCTATGTTCATTCTTGAAAAGAAATATTAATTGTATGCATCATTGTATTAGATTTCGAAGTGAAATGTCTTTGCATAAATTATCAGATTCTTGGAAAGGAGAAAAGTTAATTAAATTAATTTTCTTGGAAAGCTTTTCATGAATCTATATTAATATATTACCCATGTTGTTTATTTAAAGACTACAAGGATTTGAGTGCAAAAGGACTTGGATAGAATTTCCATGCATGAATTGATGAAAAACAAAGATTGTTTTCTTAAAAGATGCATATGAACCTTCGTCATACAAGAACAAGAATTCATGCTTGTTTCCTGAAAATATTATGTGCATTGAAGTAAGAGTCATTGTGTTAGAAAAAAAACACATGTTGCTTGCACAAAAGGGTAGTCATTATGATATAGAAAATATGTTTTTGTGTATAGATAAAGAAGGTTATCATGTTGATTTTCTTGAAAAGAATAATCTCTTCAAATGATTGCCGGGCTAGATGAATTGTGTTAATTTCCTGATTTAGGTGCATAAAAGGTTAATATAACCTTGTTATTGTTGCCAAAAATATGGTTATCTACAGTAACTTCTTCAAAAGGGAAGCATGAGAAACTTGCATGTATAAAGAAAAAGAAATGAGGTTATATTAACTTCCTTTTGAAAAAGAAGTATGTATTTGTTTACATGAAAATAATAGTTAATGATTAAAGAATTCTAGAGAAGGGATTATGTGTTGCATACATTAAAGAAGGGTAATTATGATAATCTCTTGCATGCACAAAGAATAATCATTGTGTTATAGAGATATGTTCTTGGGATGGATAGAAGAAATATTGAGCTATATTTCTTTAGAAAAATTATATGTGATTACTTTTATGATATCATAATAATTATGTTAGTTTCTTTTGGAACAATATCATGTATAGACATGAAGATTTGTATTAGCTTTCATTGGAAATAATAAACATTTGTATGTGGGAAATTATCGCATGTTGTGTTACCCTACATTGGAAAATATTCTTTGGGAAAGAAGATGAATTACATGCACAAAAACCAAAGTAATGTGTTGGTTTCCTTGGAATATATATATGGGTCATGTTGGTATAATCTTTGGAAGAGAAGACATGTATTTTTATGCTATACTACATTAGTTTTACGGAAAAGAAGACATGTTTTTGCATGCCCTATTATGCTATATTTCCTAAAAAAGGAAACATATGTTTGCATTCTTTATTGTGTTAAGCATTCTTTTGGAAAGCATATGCATTTGCATGCATAGGAACAACATTCGTTGTGTTAGCTTTCTTTACGTATTTGCATGCACCAAGAGTAATAATTGAAGAGCTAGTTATTTTAATAAAGTTTATGTAATTCACATGCATGAAGATCTTAACTAATGTGTTAGTTTCCTTTAAAGGAATTTCTGGATAGTTGTAGTGATTTTTCTTGCAAGAATCTTTGCTTATGTGAGGGGAATATTAGTTAATATGCCATTTGTTTATAGAAATGCATTGATGGTTATATGGTCATAACTTTGCATATGAAGTGTTGTTTAAGGAAGCATTTTGCATTTCATGAATGTACATGAACAGATGGTAAAACACTACTAGTATAGATTTATGAATTGGTTTGATTAATACTTGATTCAATCATGATAACAAAGGTTGCTGACAATAATAGTTGCAGGAAAAGTTTGTGACATATAAAGATGGATTAAGTTACCATTATGAGAGGAAATAAGTTAGTGGTATATGCAGATTGAATGAATTTCGACTGCAAGATAATCCACTAATAGCAAGAACCAGGCCCTAAAGACACAATGCTCAACGATTTGTGAGTAAAAGATGTCATGCTGATTGTAATAGCTTATAGCAAGTTATGTTATTTTTGACATGATATTCTTTGTAATATTTTATGGCAATGGTCAAGGGATGGAATCACTCATGGCCATTGAGTGAGGGGTGAACACTCTCACGAGCGTTTAATAATAAAATTAAAAATTTGTTGGTTTTCACCCTATATGGTTTCCAGGGTATATCAGTGTCTAATGATGTGGTTGCCTATTGTGCCATTTTTATAATGTTTATTCCTTGCATGATGTGACATTTATAGTATTAAGAATATGATTAACTAACTGAGTTAAAAGAATCATGGAATTGATGTAAGGTTCCATCGAAATGTTTATGTTAATATGCTACAAGAGTGGTTGTTAATGGTTATGTAATTTACTATTCCCTTACTAAAATTACTCTATGTAATGATGAAGATTCTATCTGATGGTTAATGAAGAATTTGGAATAATAATTTGGATAGTTACATGTGGGTAAATTGTGTAAATTTTTTCTAACTCCATACATTTTCATGCAAGGTTACCGAGACATGTTACAATATATATGTTTTCTCTAAAGTTGATATTAAAATAAATTAGTTAACATGGATATTGGAATTGTTTATTTACGTATTCAATTGAAATATAATATGAAAATACGAATAGTATCATTATTTTATTTTAATTACTTTAAATGAATTTTAAAAGATGATATAAAATTATCTTACATGGAATATTATGAATATTAATTAATTCAATTTTTATTTTTTTATTCTTTTTGTTTCTTTACTTTAAAATATTTTAAAAGATATATAATATTTTTACATGGAAATTAATTTTTAATTTATACTAAGAGTTTATGTAAAATTTTTACCATTCTACTATGTTGATATTAATACTTTTAAGTAAAAGTAATCAATATGTTATTTGTTTTTTATTTTGATTGTAGTCACATTATTTTTTTATTTAAGATATTTTTTTTTATTAAAAGATTACACGTGTAACTTCTCTTGAGCACAATTCATAACATTCCCATACTAGGATGCTTTAGACTATTGCCTTTGTAGATAATTTTTTGTTTTTTTGTTTTTGTTTTTTCTCCAGTTCTTTAGAATTTTTAAAAATTAATTATAAATTATCTTATTTCAATGGACATTGAAAAAATATTTTATTATACTTAGAGTGGGAGTGAAATATTTTTACCATATCTCCTTCATATTAGGTTGTAATATCAACAACCAAATGAATGGGATTGTGTTTTATAGTACTTTTAAGTAAAACTAACCAAATATTTACATATTTGTTTTTATTTTGATTATAGCCTAGATTATTTTTTAATTTAAAAATATTTTATTTTATATTAAAAGAGACACATGTCAATTCCGCATGAGCACGAAGGGAATCACACATCACCCTCATGTTAGGTTGTAGAATGAATCTCTCTGCACAATAATAAATTTAATATGAAATATTAAACAATTGTGTTTATCTTAGGTGGTTGGGAGGAATGATTAGTATCCACACCGCAAGTGACATGATGAGATTTGATGTAATGGATTTAAGCCTTGTTGTTGAGAATAAATAGTCCCTTGAGGACAAGAACATATATATTCCTCATATGGAATACAAAGGTGTTTTCTACATTGAAAAAAATGTTATGAGTAATATATTGCAATAAGGGAAATATATATTTTTATATTGAATAATAATTTCTTTTTCCAATTGAGGATAAACTGCAAACACGGTAATATATGTTGGGACCTCAGGTTCCTTGGTAAACTTCAGCTTGTCTGATCAACGGAGACAACCATTCTTAAGGTTGGTCGTCGACTAAAATATGAATTAATCATGTCATGTCCACATTTGGATTTTCCCTAGATCCACCTTTTATGGAAAATTAAAACTATGGTCTCATGGTCGTTTGGTTTGATACATAACCAAACCTATTTTCCAAACCTATTTGTAGATTGAATTTTTCTAGATCCACCTTTTATAGGAAATTAAAACTATGGTCTCATGGTTGTTTGGTTTGATACATATCCAAACCTATTTTCTAAACCTATTTGTAGATGGTCCTCAGATTGGTCTATCACTATCGAATCATGAAGATTTTTTGTGCTATTTCTAGACACAACCACTGTTCTCACATCATTGTTCTTCTATATGGTAACTTTCCTATACCCTCACTAGTAACCGGATTTGGTTACATTGGCCAGATGGGAACTCTAATTAAGTTTTGAAGTGTTATTTTGAAGCCCTAGAATTACCAATGGAGGTTCCTCTATAGTCTGTCTTTTTTATTTCCTCATATATGATGAATCTATGTCAGCATATTTTTTGGTCTCTACTGCTAAAATTGGAAATGGTGGATTGAGGAATATTCAACCACATGGTAGCTTTAGATGGTTTGATGCATGATGAGTTAGTATGACTAATCGACGAAAGGATAGTTTAAACCCACTGCTATTTCAACTGGATGTCAAATCCTTTTTTTAGCTCACTTATCCTCCGAATCAACCACTTGTTTGGACACCGAATGAACTTTTTCTCTTGTTGACCGTACTTGGCCCCCATCCATTGGGCACTCAACTTGATTATTCAACTGCGCCTTGATCCCATAAACTTGACCTGACTGAGAAATGAATAAATCATCGACTTGACCATGCCAAAGAATATTTTTTGACCCAAGATATTAGAGATATGTTGACTAAAGGTGGTTTAATCATTTTCCCTAGCTAAGTCAACATATGTCAAGACCTTCTTTTGGGAATTCGTTGTATTAAGGATATACTTGACCACTCATTTTAAAGAATATTTGCATCACCTTGCTTCATTTATCTAACTAAATAAGGAATCCGTTGACTAATTGGGAGGTATGTTAGTTGGATTCCATTGGTCTGACTAGATCTCAATTTAGAATAAGTTGATTGACACTTTTTTAACTGGAGGTGAACTAGAGGTTTTCTAGGTATTGTCGACTACATTGATCTACTCGATTGGAGCTGTTATCATTGCGTAATTTTCTTGACTATGAAAGGAAAACCTGGAGGTAACATTGAACCAATATTTAAGATTAGAAGCTAGCCCTTCCAACCTAGAGAGGGCTCTCTCTAACAACTCAGCCACTTAATTTCACTATAACAACTGGTGGCTGATTTAGTACGGTGGCTAGATATTCATAATTGTGGGTCTTTCAAAGGGTTTGGTAGGGTTTAACAAAAGTACATTGGGCATGGAGTCATGATAAATATTTTAATAAGAGAATTTTCAAGACTGGTTAGTGTGAAAAAGTACTCTCAAAGGCTAGGTAGCCAACAATCTATCACACATCAAAGTTGTAATAGTGATGGTGAGAATAAATTTACATATTAATCATAATAGAGCATCTAGGAATAATTTAATTTTGTTATAATATTAACAGACTAAGGTATATGATTGAATGTAAGACAAAGTGTCAAAAATGAATTCTCTTATCTATAAACATGCATTCAAAACAAATGAATAAACATCATGATTGACAAAGAAGGAAACATTTACTCAGAGACAGACTGATAATTTGCTAACACAAGAATCTCTAGGAAAAAAATCATCTATCTTTTCTTGAAAGCTTTCTTTAACATCCAAAATATATTTACATACACCAAGTGTTTTTTCAGGAAAAACCCAACCCCTATCTATTACAATTCTCGGCATTTAAAGGAAAATTACAAGGCCTTTTCCAGGTGTAAAATGTTTTTTGCAAAAAATAAAATGGTTTCTCTAATTGATAACACAATAAAATCATAAATTAAAATCAAGTTAAAGCTAGAATTGGTTGTATAAAGGTCTCGAATGGTTGAATTGTTGGCTAGAAAATCACTACTTCCATTGGATCCAGGTGGATATTGGTGGCCACCGACCTATTCCACTTGGACCCCAACCATTGTTTCTTTCATTTTTCAGTTTCCTTATTTGTAGCAAAATTTATTGACACAGGAGGTTGACGAAATAAGGTGGTGGTCTAAAAATAGACTAATGCTTAAGTTTATAACCAATCAAATACGTTTGATTGGATTCTTTACGTGACCTTTTTCCTTTGAGGGTCCTGCTTTTCTCACTAAACACCATCGGACCCACTTTAACTTTAACTTTTAACAAGCACTTCACTAAGCTTTGTTGATCTTCTCTCTCTAGATCTAATAGTCATCACGTGGACTCTAGCATGATTGTTATCACTTGAGAGGCATGAGATGTTGGGTTGTGTTATATTCTTTCCATGACTAGCCCACGTAGTTAATTGAGGGGTTAGAGGGGGGATGAAGCCCCCTTCGTTGC
>APFE030357761.1:0-13859 GCA_000404065.3 Pinus taeda | reverse complement strand
TATATATATATATCCCATGGAATAAAATATTTGAATGTTAAATACTTATAATTTTATTTAAAATGTTGAGATTTTCAATTTGCATTAATATTGTTAATCATTATCAATATCCACATTTATTTAATTATAACACCTAAATTTATCAAAGTGGTCATATTCTTAATATGTTAACCGTATTTTCAGAGTTTGGCCTTTTCTGTTAGAAGTCATTATCATTTTGCTTTCGGCCTTCGAGTTTGGAAACATTGTTACAAGTGGAGTTTACTTTGATCTATGCTTTCTTACAAAAGTCTGTCAAAAACCAAATATCATTATCTCTGTCATCAAAATTTTTTTAATCAGCCTATCATCCTTTGAGCTAGATAGCCATGTGATCACAAAGCTTCGAAACCCCCATATCAGAAGTGTATCGGGTCTCGCAAGTTATTTATTAAAATCATATCGGCCCCTTCACACTCCAATACTCCGATAAAACCTAGTTCTGATATTCCAATGTGTCAATTGCGAGAGAAGGTAAGTAAGGCATCAAGTGTCATGAAGTTTGAAATTATTGTCTTGGATCCACCACATTTGTTGCGAGGCTAAATTGTATTGTAACAGAGAGTTTCAACGATATGACACATGAATCGGACTAGCATTTTTCGCTAATTCTTTTAGACATCGCAGTAAATCACATGCAACAAAAACAAGGTTAGTGATAGAGGTAGTATAATTTAAGATTCCATTAGGTGCTTCAAATTTTGGAGTTTTTGAAATTTCTCGGTTGTAGCGAGAAAATGTGTTAGGATGGGGTCAAAACCCAGTTTCAAATTCCTCATCAGTAAACACTTGTTGCGTTCAAAATGAAATATTAAACTAATTAAGGGACGGGTAAAATCGACTAGGAGACATTTGTTGTAGAATGTTAGGCACTCCCAAGTTTCAATGTATCAAAATAAGTAGATAACTATTATTTGTAGGGAACCTATTATGGTAGTTGATGACCTGCTAAGAAAATAATAATTAACTTTGCTAAATAGATTTATTTTCTTATAATGAATTGAGAGGCGCTGTAAGACATATTTAACAATAGAGTTTTGAAAGCCACTAACATATCTTTTCATGCTTAATGCAGGGTAGTGATACTATGATTCAAATTCCAATTGGCCGAGAATATTTAGAATTGCATCGCTCAACTGGAAAAAGAATGAGACTTTGGATTTGACTTTTGTTTGGATACCTTGTCACGACCATTAGAGAAGGTCAATTTCATTGAGAATATAAACTTCATTAGTTAATTAGCTCACCATCATTACCTTTCCAAACAACAAAATAAATAGTATTTTCACATATGTACAACAATAATGGAGTCAGTAGTAGTTGCATTTGAAGCCCATTTTTCCATAATCTCGTGAAATTTCTAGTAAATATGTGAGGGTACCTTGTATCTTTATAGGATAAAAAATGTCTTTTCTATTATAAAAAATCATCAGCTGTACTGTAATTATGATAGCAGAATCAAGCATTAGATAAAAAGATAATAGGTATTATAATTATAAAATTGAAAGAAGTATGTTCATGTTCATAAAAAGGGACACAATTCGTCAAATTCAAATTTTGTACTCACTGAAGAACATGAATGCATATAACGATATATCCACATACAAACTTTCATTGTACAAAATAGACATTTTCAAAACTTACAAAATGAATATTGATCAAGTATTAATACATTGAGGTATTCTAGTGCATTAATTCTATTATGGATTACTGCACTGCGGTTTTCCGGTACGTTGATTGGACGATTTTAGTTGGTTTATAGGTTTCAGGTTGAGATTGATGGTGCATAGTTTTGTATCGCTATAGCGCAGATAACGAGGATGCTCAAAACATCCAATAGGCACCAAATAACCTTGTGGAAGAATCGTGTATATATTGTCGGTATTTTAGTTGAAAACAAAAAAGGAAACATGAATCAACCTAAACTTCTTCCATGTTATCAACAAAATGGCATATGATTGAATTTTTTTTTTATTTTTTATTTTTTTATTTTTATTTTTTTTTGTATTTGAACGAAGATCCTAGGAATTAGAATGAAATTAACATTTTTATAATAGATTTTCATGAATTTACAAATAGACTAACATTGATTTTATTTTGTCAAATTAACCATTTCAAAACACTACACAGGAAGTAGCCCTCACAGAGCGCAAAAAAGCTTTAGTGTGCCACGAATGCATGTGATATTTCAAAGGTTCATTGGGTGAAGCCCCCAGATGGTGCCCAAAATATTTGCGACTTTTAACCTACACAAAAGAATGGCACATGAAAGTATGTTTTTATAATGAATACTAACATTTCCTAATACATAATTCAAAAATTAAACAACTAGCGTCTATATTGGAATTATTTCCTATTTGAAGCATCACCAAATTTTCATTTCCTAAAAAGGGATGTAGAATTCCCTTCTGTCTTTATCATTGCCAAGGAATCCTCAAGAATCGAAGCATTCGCCTCCATAGATCTGGACTATTTTATGAAATTCTTATACAAGATTAGGGGAAACTACAAACTACAATATACTTTAAAAACAATGATAGGTTTTGTATTATTTTGAGAAAATATTATAGAGTAGATTGGTTGGAATGCTTTCCAAATATATCTTTCATCTAACCTAAAATTCGATTGTGATTCAAATTTATGCACTTCACCTTATCCATTGTTAGGACAATTTCTCAATGAACACATCTTAAATACAATAACTTAATTTGGATAAGCTTACAAATATATGAGGCCACTCATGTTTGAGGATGAATACAACATAGTATCATTGAGGCCATTTCTGTCAACATTTCTGCACAGTAAGTATCAAACTGTAGAAGTTTATTCAATCAGAGGAAAAACCCCAGGTATCTCAAACAAAAAAAAGTAGCAAATACAATTCAAAATCCAATGAACATATGTGTTACTTATTAATCTTGGAGTTTCTGTGGAAGTGAATTAGGAATGTGGTCCTGAATGCCATTGTTGCTAAAATACCTATATTAGGGCGAGGAATGACCAGCTGACAACAACATGCATTTCTTAATACATTCCAAACAATTTTGGATAGTTTATTTTACATCCTACAATAGAAGGAACTGTGCTTTAAGAGATAGATGTATATTCCTCTTGAGTAAAAGGGAGGAGATGTTTTTAGAGAAAAAATTTACAACCCTTACAAGGTTCTAAATGTCGAAAGGTAAGAAAGGTGATAATATAATGATCTTCACCTTCCTAAGGAGGCTTTGGAAAAAAGAAGAAAGAGTCACTGAGAAAGGTTATAAGCCAAAAGCACTAAAGAAGATTCGAGATTTTTGTTTTTGGTGGGAAGCATAGAGGCCTTTGTTAACTTACGCATGAGAATCAAAAGGAGAGGAAACTTAGATTTTCGTATGTGTGGTTGTGATATTTGATCAAATGGAATTACTATATGATGGTGAAAGAAGGAAAGAAATACTAATCTTGTATGTCACATTTTTTTATAGAAGGAACACAATGAACAACACACAAAATATCTAGTCAATAACCAAGGTGCGGGTTGGACTCTTTTCAACAAAATAGTAAAATGTACGAATCCATGTCAATATAATTGCATAAGCAATATAGGCATAGATGCACCTTCGCAAAATCTTAGTGGCATGTTGAGTTCCTATTAGCATGGAATCTTGAAAACATGGAAAAACTATATTTTATGTAGGAAAAAAGAACTTATTTCTCAGCTATCCCTTAGAGGCAACCATTATTTTCATGGGTTGATACAACATAACTCGGTGTTAACTTGTTTCTAGAGTATCCATATCATTGTTACTATTATTTGTTGTTTCTATTGTACAAAAATGAGATTTTTTGGAATGATCTTCCAAAAATAATATCTTAGAGTCACAAAACAAATTTTTCCCCTTTCTAGAGTCCAAACACAAATTAGTTAGAAAATACTATGACGTTCCTTGATGTTCTTATATAATATAATTCAATGTTGAATCCACAATGAATTCGGGAACTCTTTTACTAATATCAACACCTTCATGAAATAAGTATTAAATTGTTTAATATGTTCAAGCGAAAAACATAAAATGCTCCAATATTCAACAAGATAACAATGCCTGTTTGGATATGAATATAAACATTTTTCCCGACAAAAAAAACATGTACTTCCATTCAATAATAGAAGGAAAATACATTTTGTATATACATGCTAGGCATGTGAATTCTCCTTGGATATGCCCACATCCAAGAGTGGCATACATTGTCAAAAGTATATGCCTAAAGACTAACAGAGAAATACCAAAATGGCACGTAAGAGAAACATAAAAATAGAAGAGAAAGAAAATAAAATATATGGTACAATGGGGAAGATCAAGAAGTGTGGAAATCACTAATCCCCCCCTTCTTTCCTTTCTTTTTATGGACCTGATTCCCATTAGAGGAAATTTTAGCCTAAAAGTGCCTATGATTTTTTCACGTAATTTTAATGTCATAATATGTAAACCAATCAAAATATTTTAAATTTAAAAAGAGGGACATGTAAATATTTTGGAGGGAAAAGAAGAAAAACTACTTTTTTTTTGTAAATTGTACTTTTGGCTTATCTCCTTATATGTTTATTCAAATTTCAAGTGTAGACACTTGTTGGATGCGAAATTAAATTATGCATCCAATGAGTACCCATCATGCGCACTTTTGAGAAGACCCACATTGATTAGAATTGAAGATACATTAAAAAAGTGTGCTGAACACATTTTCCCTCCAAAATTCATAACTCTTGTTTTTATTATTTTAACTATTATTTCATTAGTTTCCCTTAGGAGGCCACTTTTATGCTGAAATTTCCTCTAATGAAACCCCTAGATTGGGGCCAACTGGAACCATAGCTAACACATTCCTGGATAGCTTTGTAGGATGATATTTGTTTGAATCCGAGCTTTCTGATACAAGTTCACATTTTGGGCCCACCAACCCATCCTCCATGTGTCTCTCTTTAGTCCGTCATTAAAAAACTAGGAAGGCTTCATTATCTACCCTGTTCTGATGAGGAGAAGCATCAACATTGGTCACATCAACACCTATTATGAGTAAGCCATGATGTGTCTGAGCACCCTCTTCTGTTTGGACTGGTTGGCTCTCCAATATCTCCTTCTCCTCTGCGTCCGATAGGTGAGGATTTTAATACTCCCCCACCTTTTGTTTATTTATCTTCCTCTTCTTCTTTCTTGGGTTCTTTTTAGCCTGAGGACTTGTGCTCTATAAATGGACGGGTTGAAAACGTGTGTGACTTCTAAAAACTGTCTTCTCATAATCTTAAACTTGTGTCCAACTGGATTCTTTACGTTTCATTTGTTCATGACCAAGAAGGCCTTTACTCACTTCAATCTCTACACTTACTTGATTTTTTCAAGAGTATTCCCAATGTCCTCTATGACACTGGGGTGCTAGAAGGGAAGACGAAGATTTGGAAGTCCCACCCATACCGACATAGTATAAACCACCATAATTGTGGAATCGAATTCAGGTAACCATGGAAAAATGAAAAGGCCAACATTACCCAAAAACCATGGCCATTCATTCAGCACAATATCCATTTCTTTTTGTGTGTCAAATTGTATAGTGAAAATACCTTTAGAGCATAAATAAATGTCGCAGTTTGGTGTCCAAAGGGTTAACATCCTTTGATGGAGTGCTTTAGGTTTGCTCCAACAACCATTAAACCTATAATGATACCCTTCGATTTGAGACCGTAAGAGAGAGTGTTTAACTTAGTAAGGTTTTTATCTGTGTTGGGGACATTCTCCATTTGTTCAATAATGTAGGGGCTGACATTATTTTGGATTTGGTGTCCAGAGCTATTTTGGGGTTGATTGGTAGGAAGGGAATCCTTTCCTTCAGCTGCACCCTTGTATGTAACTGATCCATTTTGTGTGTCCAGGATCCAAGAGCTCCTCCGTGAAACCGTAGATTCAGAATAATGGATTAATTCCCAAAGATGGCATTTTCTTTGATTTGTGTGCAGTCTAGAGAAATTTCCCTGCACGTATGAGGTTTTGAACCTCAATGGGAGTTTCCCACTTTCTCCTAATATTCTGTTTCACAACATAAATAGTATTGTGGCATTTATCCAAAATAGGGACGCCTTCCCATGCACATTTTTAATGAAAACCTGGAAAGAATATGAATCCCCCCATGCCCGAGGGATGAAAGGCACCATCCAGGGAGGGTGTGTTTCCTCTTAATGTGGGTTTGTATCCTAATAGGAGACGTATCTGCCAACTTTCATCATCTTTGTCACAGGCAAATCGACGCCCACAGTAAATAGTGACGGATCATTTACATCCATTGACTCGTCATCGGCCAAAATGAAGGAATGTATGCGCTTATAGGAAAAAGGAAAAAAATTATAAATACATGTTCCATCCCGTGCCGCAAAAAACACTAGAGGCAATTCTCAATACAATCCCAAAAAAAAATTAAAATGCGTTCAAACATTTGAATAGATAGACTCTCCTGCCACGGCCACACGATATTTTTAGAGCAGATTCTTAAGGGTTTTCTGTTGATTTTGAGATAGATAACATCCATAATAAGAGCCCTAACAGAAGAGAGTTGTCGAGGGCTAGGTTTGAGGCTTTCTTCAAACATCCTTGTTGCTTCGCAATGCATGGAAACCGAAAACACCTCATACGCAATCTCGTGAGTTCTTGACCGTGGAACTGCATAGAAGTGCCCATGCCACGCCAGAGGCCATCGACCACGTCCAAAATATAAGGATCTTGTCGACTGCGCAACTCTCCTCGCAAAAAAAGAAAAAGAAAAACCCTAGTTAGCTGCTCCATCGCTCAAACGTTGTCTCGTTTCGCACAAGAATATAGCCTAATACTACGTCCGAGAACAATTAATTACTGATATTGCTTATATTATCGCTCGTTGGCTTCAACTTAACTATTATCTTAATGCTATAAAGTTAATGTATTATGGAAATGATATTCTTGCAGAAAATGTTAATGTTCATAAGTCAGAAAGCACTAAAAAGGTTCTTTAACACGACGTTGTTTGTAACCCATTAGATGTTAATAACTGGAAGTGAACCTCACCCAGATCTAAAATGTTGCAATTATTCTTTTTATGGTGCATCGTATTTGGATGCACAAATGCTACAAATAAAAAGACACTTTAACAAGAACTTGTTCATAGTGGCATTTGTGCATTGAAATAAGATGGACCTTATCTCGCCTGGTGTGAATGAGAAAAATAAAACTTTGCTTCTAGCCAAAACTCTCCCATTTACCACCAAGCACCTACCATCGACCGCTCTGTAGCTCGACCATTTACCGCCAATACCGCTGAAGCACTTGCAGTCGAGATCCTTTTTTTGCTTGCTTGTCAGTTAAGAACACGAGCAACTAGAGTTTCCTTTGTCAAGAGTTGTCCCATTGTCGGTATTGGGGCATCGACCCGTTTGCATAGTTATGTTTGAAGGATTGCATAATGATCGGGCAAGGTGATGATTTAATTGATGATAACCTCAACATATTTTAGCTTTGGTGATGGGTCACAGCGTCAAGTCAAATGTACTATTACACTTGGTTCCCCGTGCAAGGAAATCTCAGGTTTGTGCAGAGTAAGACCACATAGGCATTAATGGGCATCTCTATAATACAAAATGTTTGTTAAACTTATCTTGCTGTATATTTTTGTAGTTCTATATCACTCTCCTTCAGTTCTAACTCAAATTTCTTTTCTCTTAATCATTTTATTTTGTTTTTCTGTCATGCCAATAGCGATAACAATTTTGAAATTCAACATAGTTGTTGCTAGTTTAGTACGATATTTTTTGTAGTTGCATGTAAATATTATTATATTTCGTGTTTAGGTTTATATTAAGTTTGGAGTAATAATTTCATTGAAATTATGACTATAATGTGTAACCGCGTCTTTTAGACTCTGTTAGTAGACAATCACGAATATGGAAATTAGGAGATTTGAACATAAAACTTGGTACCAATACCTATTTTATATTTGCAAAAGACATGGCAAGTAAACTTTCCAATAAAACATAAAAAAAATCATATTAATTACAATAAAAATCCATACAATTTAAATAACATAAAATGAATATCCAGTTCCGTTTTCAAGACAATATAAACTGAAATATCATTTTTTTGGAGACATCAATTCTATTAATGGCAGTACAAAAAGAATCCATGGCATTTAGGGCGTCCTTGAAGGATTTGGACTGGGAGGAAGAGGAAGCACCCTAGCATTTGGCTCCACCATTTAATATTGATACTAGATAGATTGAAGTGTCTTTGACCGTGTCATAATTTCTAAGTGACTTCCTTTCCTAAAGACGCGTACCTCCATGTAGCAAACTGAATAAAGAAAGATGGGATTGTTATGTGATCTTGAATTTTGGCCGCAAGTGAAGAGACAAGATATGCAACATCTACCTCCATACAGGAGGAACCCCTGAGATTTGCCTCATAAATCCTTAAAGTTAAAGATATTTGGAGTGATGGGGTTAGCATGGAGGTAGGGAGAACCCTGCAATAATTTTTTTCCCCTAATTTACCAAATCGTCAACAATAACACCAAAGTCACGGGGTTTCGAAAAAAGGCGGAGCCCTGAAGCGAACAATGTCCCATGAAAATGGCATCGAATGAAGGTGATAGGGTTTCCATTATGGTGAGTCTAAAATTTTAATCCGTCCTTGGTGCTCAAAACATTCAACATGAACGCTATAATTTGGCTTACTGAAGACATATCGTTACTTAAAAAAGATTGAATTGTACACTTATGTACTCACACTTGTTAGGACATAGATTTCAATGATTGTGATAAGACTTAAAATATTGCAAGAAGATTTTAGTGTGATAGGAGGAAATGGTTGAACATGATTTCCAAGTTGTTAGCTTATTGTTAGGCGTGATTTTCTTGAAGTTGAATTAAATTTTCCACATCTATGAACACAAAGGAAGAAGAAATTTAAAACGTGAACTTTTCACTCAATTAGCAAGGATTTACATATTCACTCATAAACACATAACCAAAAAATGTTCTACATCTTTTGAATGAATATTATTATATTTCAAATATTTTTTCCGACGAAATTTCGCAAATTTTCCCATTAAATTTAAAGTGATATAGTACCTTGCAACTTGTACAAATATTCCTTTACTATTAAGGAATAAAAATTTGAAAAGCATTACAATATTAAATTGATACAAAATCGAAAGATTATTACTTTTAATAAATAGAATACAGGAAAATATTTATCGTTGACGTAGATGATGCATAATGCTTAATTTCACCATATAACTGTATTCGTTAATTCCTTTACCAACTATTGAATTTATCTTCCGTGGAGCGTTTACTTTAATTTCTATTATGCATCTACAATTGATTTTTTGAATGTGGTCTCATTTTAACTAAGCCATCGTATGGTGCAAATGAACACTAAAGATTTAGAGATGCAAAAATTCAAATCCGCATAGTTATATTAATACACAAGTTCAAATGATGTTATTACAAAAACCTCCCTAGATTTGAAAAATCTAGAAAAATATGGGAAGTGCAAAGTCATACATATTCTATGCCTTGAATTTGTATGCATGCACTTAATTATACTCTATTTCAAGTATGAAATTGTAGAAATCAAAGTTATTTTGAGTGCTAATTCTTCAAGTATGCCCATTAGTGCAGTAACAATGATGCCATTAACACATTGTGAGCTCCACTTAAAGAGCGAGTTGAGAGAAAATAAAAATCACTAGGAAAATGCAATAGTTCCCTATATTAACCATTCTTCAAGCTTAGTGGTCAATGATATGCTTTCCATTGGGCGACACTGATGGGATTGGTAAGGTAATCACTTGGTGGATACCTAGTCGAGACTCATACATGATTGATATGTATGGTTGGAAGATTAGTTGAGAGGATTGTTATATTTTCCACCACATTTTATTTGTGTTTCCAAATGTTGAAGTCTTACCCTTAAACCCTTTTGCGTCATACCTGCATAATATCCATTTAAAAACAGGTTCCTACCTTCTTCGTAGGGAGGCTATAGTAGCCAATAATTTTTTGATCTAGACTTACTAACTGGTTTTCTCTATGGAACTACATATGTTTAATTTGATTCGGAGAATATTTTGCAACCAACCCTGCTCCAACAAACTTGTGCATTAGGTCTTTACTAATAGTGAATATATCAACATACAACAATTGTTTTTATTCGATCTCTCAAAATTTGGGTCGAGAACTTTTTTACTTTTTGGGGTTGATGTGTGGTTTTTGACCTTGAATTCATGGTGAGAATTGTCTTGGTCAAATTTTACATTGAATATCCTAGCTATCATTATTAGGCATAACAACTGCATTTGAAATATAAAAGTACATTAAACATATGCATTCTCGTTTAAATATGACTTTTCATTACCTTCCATTAATGGTAGATTCCTTAATGCTAAAAGGGAAGAACTAGTTTGCATAACACAAAGTATAAAGAGAGAATTTAATATTGGGTTCATTAGTTTAAGAATATATATATATATATATATATATATATAATATATATATATATATATATTTCTTTTTTGATTATTTTTAAAAATATAATTGTGTAAATTTTAAAATGAAAATAATAATAAAAATGTTAATACAAATTAATTATATGTAATTAAGAGTCTGTTGACATGAGCTATATTTAGACAGATTATTCAAATCAATATTAATTCAAGTACATAATTATAAAAGAAATTTTTAGTGGAAAAATATCATTAAACAGAGAGCACTTAGGTAATCTAAAGAGCCTTAATATGTATCATGAGTTTTTTATAGAAGAAATAAATGTCAATCAATGAGGAAGCCGTTTAAACTCTTGTTATGGGTAATGTTTATTAAGAATACAATCATTGCATTAATTAATTTCGTTGTTCATTTGTATTTCTATTTTATTTTGAAATCGATGAGGAAGCAATATAAACTCTTGTGATGGGTAAGGTTTATTAAGAGTACAATCATTGCATTAATTAATTTTGTTGTTTATTTGTATTTCTATTTTATTTTGAAATAATCTTTGAACAAAATAATCTAGTACTTTTTTTTCTTTTAACTATATATAATTTACTTAATTTGATAAGAAAAGAGTAGAAAAAAAATCGATTCAAATTAATTAACTTTATATAATGCATAGTATGCTGACATAGGTTATATAATCGTCAAAATTTTCAAATTAAAATTAATTATAAAAATATAATTATTAGAAAAATATCATGTTCTATTTTTGTAATAAAATTCAATTGACTTAGCAAAATATATTAATACAAAATAACTACATACTATACGTACTATGTTAACATAAGTTATGTTTACCGAAACTTTATTTTTTTATTTTTATTTTTAATTTTGTTTTCTGGCTTGATTGATGAAAAATGGGACACTTGAATCTGATCATTTACATAATAATTCGTAACAAAACCATCTCGTATCGAGTGTTTTATATATAACTGATCGCCAAACAAATTGTGTACATTTCAAATATGGTGTTACTTTGAGGCTAAAATATTTCAATAACCAGAATAAACTCTGAGGGGCCAGAAAGATATTACTGCTAAAAACATTGATTAGGACGCGTCAGCCTTATTGAAATTTACAATTTCAAAGACCGCGAAAAGACTTGAAAAATTGTACAAAATAAATTACTTAGTACCTCGCTCCTCCTATTTAAATGTAAATTTCGTGAGAATACTTTTCAATTATTAAGAAAAATTAGCGCGATAGAGAAAATTGGTTGAACATAATTTACAAGTCTTTTTTGTACGAAAAAAGGCATAATTATGAGCCTACTATTGATTGAGAGGTATGTTTGTAAACGAAATCCATATAGTTTAGAGAATATAACATAAATATTGGACACTGGGTTGTTTAAACCCACTCTATTAGCATCGAGTTATCATCTTCACATAAATTATATTAATTGCCACCGTATCCCAGAGAAATTATATTGTTTGTAACTGTGTTTTACAAAAAAGAAAGCCATGTAACAAATCGTTGTAGTGCAAAAAATATTCATATTGAAAGAATGAATGTAATATGAGGAAGAATGTTGGCGTGTAAATTTCAGTAAGGCCTGCTTGCGATGTAGTTCCCTGGTGGATCATAATTGCAGGTTATGAAAGTATCGCCTGAATTGCATATAATCTTGGCGCAACCAACATTGGCGGTAGTTCTCCATACAACCTGAGTGTAGTGAGTGCAATCAGGTCCGGTGCAAATATTGTTGGCATAGTCAAACCATTTCTTCTCATCTATCCACGCAGCCACTGCCTGCGAAGGGGTCCAACCATGGCCGCTTCCCCAGAATATGTTCTCTCCGAAGGGGCTGTCCGAATGTTGTAGGAGGCAGTCGCTGTTGAAAATGTAATTCCAACTGCGCGTGAGTGTTTCAGCGTGCAACGATCCCAGTAACCCCAGCAATTCAAACCTCAGCGATCAACGATCAGCAACCTCAGCGATCAGCCGATATCGCATCGGCATATCGCATCGGCGAAATAGAAGTGGTGCTTTATAAAGTTGTTTTTACCATTTGCGATGAGCCGGACCCGATGAAGGAATTAATTCCTTTTTGATAAATTATCGCGCCCATTTTATTTTCGCTATCGGCGAAAACCAAGTGTGCAGTCTCTTTCCCATGCGATAAGCTCTCACCCGATATTGTGGACCCGACTGCTGTTCAACATTTTGCTTAAAGATATTTCGGGTCCGCCAGTGGGTTGTTTTATTTTCTTTATATAAATTTCAGGCATATATTATAATATATATATCGGGCATGTGGTGATCGGGATTTCGCAATCGGCAGAAACAATGGGTGCACATTTGTGTGCCATGCGATAAAGCCTGGACCCGATATAATTCCAAAAGCATATTTTATAATGGGTGAAGTAAAAACCTGGGAAAGGATTTTGACGTGTAGTGTAAGTCTTCCTACCGCAGTTTATCTCAGTAAACAGTAAATGCTATTTACTGTGGCTGGGTAAGTGTTTGGTAAAGTTTTTAATTCTTCCTGAGCGGGAGTATGGGCATAGAAAAAATAGGAGTAAAATCATTTAATTTTTACTGTTCTTTTTTTTACGGAAGCATGGGATGTAAGTCCTCCCTCTGGTAAGTGATATATGAATGTAATTTTTGGAAAATGTGTGTATTGTAAGAGATGTGAAACGCACAGCAGTGCAAGAGGAATGTTTTATGGATATGCATTGTTCTGGACATGCATTTTTTGAGTCACGCAGCAGCGTGAGTAAAAACCCCTCTGTGTAATTTTTTTTTTTTAAGTGGAATGCAAGCGGTGAATCCCTCTGTGACAGAGGAAGTTTATGTTTTGTAAATGCATCTCTTTTTAATATAAATCCTTGGTGTGTAAACTGTCCCCTGTGCTCAGAATTATTTTTATGTTTTCCGCTGTGTTAAAAATAGTCTCTGGGCAAAACAGAGCATTGTCTCTGTGTGAAATTTTATTGTTGTTTTTGGGATTTTCCCAGAAAAATTCCCCAACAGTGGTATCAGAGCAGGTTAGGCTCTTTGAAGACAATCAAAGAAGCTGTAGGAAGGATTTTGTTGCAGCAACTTCTCCAGCAAAGTGAAGTCTCAGCAAAAGAATCCAGGTATCTCTCAGACAAGTTTTTTTTGTGTTACTACTGAAAGATCAGTCAGTATTTTAAATACATAGTCAATGATTTAAAGGCATAGCTGAGAATGCAAGGAATGGCTAGCACAAGCACTAGCATGGGTTTGTTTAACCCTCAATTCCCACAGTTCAATGGGAAGGATTATGACTACTGGGCAATAA
>APFE030357755.1:0-11520 GCA_000404065.3 Pinus taeda | reverse complement strand
AATTTCGCCAAAGGGCGAACATTCGCCCCTAAAATCACCCCTATTTTTGTGAATTCAATGGAGTGAGTACGAATGCAACTTGCCCTGGCCGGAGTCTTGACTTTGGAGCTTGTGGAGATTATAAATTTATAACGTTACACTGTTCACACCATATTAAATATATATAAAAAAAAAATTATAATTTTTTTTTTTTTAACTTTTAATTTTTTAACATGCCCGTCAATATGACGTTTTTGAAAATGAATGGCAAGTTGAGCATGAACGGGTAAAAATGCGAAATACGACATACGGGCATCAAATTTAACCCCTGTATTAACAGACTAGTTATCATTGGAAGTCCTTATATGCCAGAATGGTTGGGACTGCCATGATTGTAAACTTAATCAACGGGAAAGCGCCCTAAATGTCTTCATGGATTGTTGGGAAATGCTGACAGAAAATAATATGGAGGATTTGAGATGGATGAATGCTCGTCATAGGCTATTGCGGCAGTATCAGTGAATTTGTTTTAGGGATTTACGGAGCAGGCGACACGGCAAGCAATTTCAATCTCATCTGCTTACCCCAACTCAATGGCGCAACTCAATGGCGATGGTGGCGACTGCGAGGAGGGCAATGCTTTGGAAGAATTCTCAACGCTCCATCCACACCTTGAATTCCAGTGACGACTCGCACATTAAAACACTTTGTCAAACCAACAGGCTTACAGAGGCAGTGGAGACTTTCAGGCATCTGCTTTCAGCTAACTCTAATCCCACCATCACCACCTGCAATCTTTTGTTAAGTAGCCTAGTCCGACAGAAGCAACATCAATCAGCATTGCGTATTTACTGACTTATGGTTGAAGCAAACATTGTTCCGAGTCTCGTTTTTTTTAGCATTGTTATCAACTGTCACTGTGAAACAGGTAGAATGCATTATGCTTTCAAAGTGTTTGAAGGAGTGGAAGCACATGACTATATTCCAAATGTCGTAATATACAGTTCCCTCATCAAAGGGCTTTGCAGGACGGGCAGGACGGAGGATGATGTCAAACTGTTCAATCAAATGGTGAACAAACGAGAGCTTCCTAATCTCTTAACCTGTAACACCCTAATAGATGGGCTCTACAAGAGAGGGAAAACCCACGAGGCTTTTGTATTGATAGTTGTCACGCTGCAACGGAGTCATGAGCCCAACACTATTACATTTACTACCCTCATGGATGGACTCTGCAGAGAAGGTAAGCTACAAGAGGCCAATCAACTACTATATCTGATGTTAAAATAAGGGCATAACCCCAATGTTATTACATTTACTGCTTTAATTGATGGTTTCAGTAAGGAAGGCAAGTTGGAGGAGGCCAGGAAGCTTTTTTATGAAATTCCCAATAGAAACATATGCCCTGATACTATCACATACAATGCGTTGATTGATGGTTTCTGTAAGGACGACAAATTGGAGGATGCTACGGAACTCTTCCATGAAATGCGCAACAGAGATATATGCCCAAATGTTGTCACATGCAGTGCACTTATCCATGGTTTCTATAAGATAGGCAACTTGGAGGAGGTTATGAAGCTCTTCTGTGAAATGCCAGAGAAACATGTGCCCTAATGCTGTCATATGCAAAGCACTTATCAGTGGTTTTCGTAAGGTAGGCAAGTTAGAGGAGGCTATGAAGCTATTCTATGAAATTCCAAACAGAAACACAAGTCCAAATGTTGTCACATACAATGCGCTTATTGATGGTTTCTACAAGGGAGGTAAGTTGGAGGAAGCTAGGAAGTATTTTTAATAAAATGCCCAACAGAAATATATGCCCTGATACTATCACATTCAATGTGCTTATAGATGGTTTCCGTAAGGGGGTCAAGTTGGAAGAGGTTACAAAAGCTCTTCTATGAAATGCCTGATAGAAACATATGCCCTAACGTCATCACATACAATGCACTTATCGATGGTTTCTGTAAGGGGGGCAAGTTGGAGGAGGCTAAGAAGCTCTTCTACGAAATGTTCGACAGAAACATAAACCCCGATGCAGTCGCATACAATGTGCTTATCAATGGTTTATGTAAGGAAGGCAAGATGGAGGAGGCTAAGAAGCTAAGAAGAAGGCATCGAGCCTTGATGACGTTACAAACAACATATTGATGGGTGGACTCTACAGTGTGGGTAATTTTAACAAGTCAAAGCTATCTGAAGTGATGAAAGATAGCAGTCCAAGAGGAAACTTGCAACTGATGATGTGCCAGATGGGTGGACTTACAGTGTGGATAATTTTAACAAGTCAAAACTATATGAAGCGATGAAAGATAGCAGTCCAAGAAGCAACTTGCAACTGATGATGTACCCCCAAAAAATTCAATATTCTTCACAATAATAATCTGGAATTGGTATGATAAAATGGTTAGTGGCTTCTCATTGCCATTGATAGAGTGTACCTTGTGAATTTCAATAGTGAGTGTACTTAAATGGACTAACCTGGTTCGATGTCGTGAACTGAGGTTTGTTTGCAATTTTGTAGTTTGCTTTGGAATGCCTCCTTTTTGTTATGTTTTGACTCTGAAGGTTGTGTAAAATATTTTTTTTTATTCATTGCATGCCCAAACTCCATATCTATCAAGTACTTGTGTGCCCATTATGGGACACAAAAGTTGTAATTATTATCAGAACATGTATTAGTTACAGTGCATATTTTTTATTTAGACACCTGCAACTAATTGATTGTCTAGTTTTTACTGTCCAAATTGTAGTAGCCGAGACAACTATTATCTCAGTGCCCCTCTGTTGTGAACTTGCTGCAACCAGCTTAATCAGCGAGTTGTCATGAGTATGCTGCTTAGAGAGGATATCGGTTGGGGACCATTCCATTCTTTTATTCATAAGTTATTTTATTTGTGTACTGGGCAGGTGGGTTCAATCACATCTCCAGGTGTTCAACAACAATCAATGGGAGTTGGTTTAGTCTATGGGCACACATACCAAACAAGAGAAATAGTTGCAGGAATTCAAGAAACTTTTTTCCAATTTCGACAGTGACCCCTAGACATGGGATCTTTGTTGTTGTAACTACTGTCAAGCAGTATTCAGAGGGAAAGTATGTTCTCTGAAAGGCCTGGTCAACTAGAATGCTAGTTCTGTTGAAATTTTCAGCTCGTGGAAACAGTTTACTGCACTCGGATTAAAACCCCAGCTCCTAGAAAAGAAAATCATTAATGTACTTGTAAACCACAATTTTGGCCTTGCCAAAATTGGGGTAATCAAGGGAGAGATCAACAAAGGGTGGTTAACGTTCATCCAAAGTTACTAGAATATGATAATTTGGTTTTTGGTTGACATGTTTGAAAATATTTTGAATGAAATTCACATAAATTCGCATAAAACGTAACAACGTTTGAAGAAATGGTTGATGTGATGTGAACATATGCATACACAGCATGCTTCAGAACTTTGTTCCAGACCTGTAAAAGAATGAACCACCAGCTTTAAGACTGGATCCAGGTTTACTCACATATGGTTGTAAAAGAGTGTGATTGTACTCACATTCTGAATGTTGTTGTTACCCTATCAACTTCTTATCTGAGTTTTGCACAAAGCAAGTGGGTATATTCTTATATTCACATGATTAAAACCAGTATAGTGAATTCATTAACCTAAGGAAAATTTTGGAAAATTTCTATTGAACAGAGAAATATTTTTAATATTAAAAGTATGCTTTTTAATGTTCATATACATGAAAACAAACTTATATTCAGAAATATTTTTACTTTTAAAATTGGTTTTTAATGACATTGCAGTCCACCATAACTAATCACTACATTTAATGAAAAAGAACAAATTGAGGAAAATACAATGGAAAAAGTAGAAGCGTGTATGGCTTGCACGACCCTTCTTCTTAAGCATTTCCTTATTAAAATAATAACAAAATTTTAAAGTTATAACATCCCTAACTTCTTACCTTTATAACAAAAATCAATAATTTCATAGTTGATCTTTAACAAAAATCAATAATTTCATTGTTGATCTTTCTGGGTGGGTGAACACTGATAAAATCTCATGGGAACTAGGATGTTGCTAATCAACCAGCAAATTTAATATACTTGGTAGAAGAAAGGCGTTCATGTACATGCATAAGAGGTTGAGGTTTTTTTCTCAATTGGTCTTGTTCGTGACAAAGATCATGTTGTTTCCTCCCACACCCATGCATAGTTGCACTTGGATGGTTTTAGGCGACCCTTCAAAAATGGTGGCAAGATTTAATTTGACTTCATCTCCATTCCTTTTTTTTGTTTTCATATATCTTCCTAGTTCATACTCTACGAGGTTTTGGGATTTCTACGATTTGATTCGTTCTTTGTGTTTGGTTTAGCATTGCTATGTTTGGTGAATGGTGGTCCATTTTTCTCTTTCTCGCATGTTATCTTACTTTACTTCATCTACCTTCTTTCTTCCTAGCTTGTGAACTCCTCAGATCTGCTCTCACCCTCCTCGAACCTTGTCCTCTCTGGCTTGACCCATGGGGAATTTGAACTTTGAATCACATGGTTTACATAGTACTTCATAACCCTCACCAATTAAGCTATCGCCCATGGGCTAAAACTAGTACTATTTCATTACAATTATCAATTATGAATTGAATTGAATAAAATAAAAAAAGTAATATTATTTAATTACAATTATCAATTATGATTTTTTTTTTTAATGCAGGGTTAACGCACGGTGAATTTTAACCTCGAATTTCGTAGTTTACACAATACTTCATAACACTATGATCACCAATTGAGTTGCCCCACATGGGCTAATTATCAATTACGAATTGAATTAAATATAATAAATATTAAAAAGAATATTTTGCATTGTATTTTGAATGTATGATATTTAAAATGAATTAATAACATAGAATTTGATGAAGAAAGAAAAAGCATATATAACATTCTTATTATTGTTTAAAATATTATTTTCTTATGTTTTTTTTTTCTTCATAACATTTAAAAAAAATGAAAAAGCAAGAAAAAAAACATGAAAAGAAAAATTAAAGTAAACACTTTTACCAAAATATGATAAATAAGGCTAAAAAACAACATTTAAAAAAGTACATAATTTATAGCTAAAACATTTCAAAATACTAACTTAAAAAAAGGGTGGTATTATTAGCACCATATTTTGAAATAGGAACAAAAAATTGTTAAATTATGCTTTTAAAAAATGAGAACTCTTTAGGTCATGTTGGTAATTATGGTGCTTTAGGTATGTAGCCAAGAGCTTCTACTTTTACCAAGTGCTTTGCCTTGATCTAAGCCATTAACCATTTGATTTTTATTGCAAATTTGTTTCATATCACACCTTCCCATTGAACGGCTTTTGGTAGCCAAAATCTTATCCACAAAGGATATGGGAGCACAAGGCTTCCACTTGTCTCCCCAAGTCCACTACTCCATCATATGTGAAGGACATTTGATTCTTGTTTGTCTCCATCAGTATGTTTATTTGCCCCGTTTCATTTGTTAATGGAGATATTTTTCCCTTCCCCTTGAGTTCTTAGATTAGGTAGGCCTTACCACATTTAATCAAGAACTATCTGTTCTTTTTTCTTGTAGAAAGTCACATCGCTATCCCAAACAAACACAATTTCACAAGCATATAGTGACATAACTTCAAATTCCACTCTAGTGGCATAATCAACATTAATTCTAATTCTTATTTTGCATCTCTTGGTGATTCTCTTGGTTTATTTATCTAACTTCCAACCGAACAAGCATGTTCTTACTAACTCATAAGTTTGTAAACCAAAATCATCTAGAAAAGGATTTAGAAATCAAATGACATTGAGAACTATTGTCAAAAAAAGCATTTACCTTGCCCCTTGGGGGCAACTCAATTGGAAATGGTTGTGTTATGAAGTATTATGTTAAGTACATGATCTAATGTACAAATCCCCCTTATTTAGAATGTGAGCCATGTGTTGGGGTGCATGTGGTTTCACCTAGAGGTGATAGTGATAGTGGTGGTAATCAACCTAGTTTCACATGAATACAATATTGGCCTAGTTGTTGATTCATCTAGTTACAAAAAAACCATTTATCTTTTGGTTCTTCATTTGAACTTTGCTTTAGAATAGCATATTTATGTCTCCTCGTGGATCTTGGTTATTGTGATGTATTGCAGAGCATGGTTTCATCCACATTGAAGGTGTTTTAAGCCTTTGTTTTTGCCACTGGATTTGTACCATTTTGGATGTAATTGTGGATGAAACTTTCAACACTTCCCATCCACATCACAATGTTTACAGTGGTTGTTGGGATCTTTTCCCTATGAGGTTATTGCTACAATAGTTTTCCTTTCATCTTGTTGGTCTCTTCTCGACCCTTTTATTACTGCCCATTTTTGAAATCCAGTTGAATGTAGAGAGCTTTCTTACTAGTATCATCTATGCTTTTCACACTAAAAGGTTGTAATATCCTTTAGAATGGATTAATAGTCCTCCAAGTTACTTCATCACTACACTAGGAAAAAGTTAACTCTCGCTTGGTGCATGTGAATAGGATGGGGGGGACTTGTTGGATCCTTTTGCTTCTTGCACAAGGGCTTCAACAACTAGCTCTCCTTTGGAAAATGACCAATGAGCTTGGTCAGATGGTGGTGTAGCATGAATGTTGTAGTGAATTTTATTGGCTTGTGGTGTAGGGAGTTTGGCATCTCTTTTGGTCTCCCAATCATATGTTGGTTTGCATGGTGGTTCATGGCTTGCTTGTTTCGGACTCGTCATTTCATTTGGTCTCCTTGTCATTAGGACAATGGTTGGTTGCAGAGATATAGTATTGGTCTAGTTTTCTAGTGTAAGGGTCATAAAATTTTGTGTGGAAGTTTGTTTTTTTTAGTAGACCCTTTGTGGTTTGAAATCCACTATTGTTGTTTGTATTTTGGAAACATGGTTGTTGTCTCTGCATGGGTCTATAGGGTAATGATATAGGTTCGCTATGGTCTGCGTTGCTTGTATTTTGGAATCATGGTTGCTAACTCTACATGGGTCTATAGGGTAATGATATAGGTCAATTTTGGCCTTGGTCCTTATGTAATATGGGAATTGAGACTTTGTTGGTTTAGTCGACTAGTGTAGAATGTTAAGGAGAGACTAAATTATTCATGGTCACATTGGAAATTCATGTAAAATCCATGTAAATTTGTTTTTTGAGTAATATAAAGCTTAATTCACACAAAAAAATACTTCATTTTACTGACACCAACAATTCTCCCATATTGAGCTGATATATAAATATTTACAGTCATTTACAACCACTACAACATTTCCCCATATTGAGACAACATTGAAATGTTTACACTCATTGAAAAACACTACAACATCTCCTCCATATTGGGTGGTCGAGTGCCTCTCAGCACATAGAGATCACACAATACACCATTCAACAATGACTTAAACAAACTGACACTTGCATTTTGGATACCAACTAACAATATAAGCAAAGGGATATCATTATGGATACAAACATATTAATGTAGAGGATCTATTGGGTATTAAAATTCATGGGTGTTGGAATTAATTATTGTTAACACTTAAGGAAATGGACAAAAAAACCACAATTCCACAATAATTAACCATAATAAACATAAAGACATCGTATGGAAAGAAATCTAGTATTGAATGCTTATGCACTCATTCTTTACTTCTTGGTGAGAACAAAATTACAATAAAGTCTAGTTTTTTGCTCAGTTACAATTTCATCAAAATTATTTTATTTAGCTACTCCCTATTGGTGTGCTTAAGTTTATCCGTAGCATTGGCCTTGTTGAGAGCAATTAGAGGCCATCTGTTATTGTCTCTTCAACTCCATATTTGCATTACCCTTCCTCTCCCTTTCATCTTTTGTCAGCGTTGTTCTAACTAGAGTTACTTCTAGTTGTCTTTTTCTTAGTGCTTAAAATGGAAGAGTAACATTTTGGAGCAAAATGGTAGTGAACTGGTATAATATAGGGCACTTTATCAACTACATCTTCCTACATCATCATTAACCTCCATAATCATAATTTTCACTTCCATAACCAAAAACCTATATTTTGTCATAATTTTAGTAATTAATCATTCAACATTTCTTGCAATTCAAGAAATAAATTAATTTATGAACAAATTTCAGAGATAATCACATCAAAATTCATTTGTCGACGTGTTTCAAACCAGCGAGTGTGGTTCATCGTTAAGACAAGATGAAGAACCAGATCATGGCAACATATTAAATAGAGAGACAGTATCCTAATAGTATCTCATTCATCTAAACGAAATCAATTAAAATTATTTAGCAAATAATCTTTGGTCATGTATTAAACATTCTTATATTTTTCATAATGCTTATCAATTTCTTGGTAAAAATGGGTTAACCATTAGTTATACTTACTAAATATTTAAACATTAAACTTTAATGTTTCATAGGTTTATCCCTGTACAAGACTTTACACATAACATTTTATTCAGAATTACTATATCTAAAAAAAAATTAACCAAGTAAAAGAAATTAGATACCATATATTCATATCCCATATAGGTTAAATAAATTTATTCTTGGAAAGTTATTTATTTATTTATTTTTATTCTTTAAATTCATTTTTCATAATTCTTAATCCCATGCATAAGTTTTATTTAGTTAAAATAATAATAATAATTATAATTTATCACGGTTATTCATATGAAATGAGTCAAATAATAAATATTAAAAATTTATTATCTAATCGCGTGGACAAAGAATTTGGATTGATTATTTTCGAAATTTGTTCATAAACTTGTTAGGATCACAAAAAAGCCTCATTCTTCAAATAAAAATAATATTTATATTTATATTAACTATAGGAATTTACAGGGTAAGTTCCTTAGACAGAACACCAAAGGACACCGCTCACAATAGATCACAGATCAATACAACAATATTGTTGACGTGGTTAAAATCCTCAAAGAGGGAAACAGACCACGGCCTGAGCCAACATGGCCACTTCAGGAAATTTATTAATAAAAGAATCAAAATTTACATAAGCTTCTCTCATGAACGGTTACCCTACAAATGACACTCCATGCTCTTTAAATAAAGATCATGGACCAATCAGGTGTTAAGCCACTGATCAAGTGTCTGTGATACCAAGGAGAGAATGAACCATCGGATCACTACATATCGTGACCATCGGATTGTAAGTTACAAAAGTACGCAGTAAAGAAACATATTTTACCTAACTCTGCACTAGACCAAGTTATACTTAACTATTTTCTATGTGTCGGAATATCCTAACATCCCCCCTTAAGAACAACTTGGGATAGGATTGAAGGATGTACAAATATGACACAATAGGAGAAGGAAGGAGGCATTAGAGCCTTGAACTCCAACCATAAATTGAAGTTTAGTAAACTTCGCCTCTGCGAGAGCCTTTGTAAAGATGTTTGCGACTTGATCATCTGTTGAACAATATTGCACTTCAAGAACATGGTCATGAATGAGCTTTCTAATGAAGTGCATGTGCAATTCAATGTGTTTGTTGCGCTGATGTTGGACTGGATCTTTTGCATGGTTGAATCACTTTGATTATCACACCAAAGTGTAGTCGGATGCTGCTGCTGAAAGCCAAACTCTGATAGGATCTGACGAAGCCACAGGGCTTCCTTACTAACTTCTACGACACCACGATACTCTGCTTCTGCTGAAAAAAGAGAAATGGAACTTTGTTTCTTGCAAGCCCATGTAATAGGTTCTGAACCAAGAGTGAACACATAACCTGCAGTAGACTTCCGATCATCAGGGTCACCAACCCAATCGAAATCAGTGAAACCAACCAATAGAGGAGATGCTTTGGCACTGTAATGAATCCCAAACTGAACTATACCTCGAACATAACAAAGTATTCTTTTAGTTGCTTTCCAATGAATTTCATGTGGGCTTTGCATAAACCAAGCAATAAGGCCAACAACAAAGGAAATGTCAGGACAAGTATGGGTTAGATACAAAATTTTTCCTACAAGTTGATGGTATAAGGTAGCATCAACTTCGGGTGAAGTACAAGTGACTGAAAGTTTGGCTCCAGACTAAAAGGGATAAGGGGCTGGCTTACAATCTTCCATGTGAAAATGGCGTAGAAGATCACAGGCATACTTGGACTGGGAAAGGAAAATACCTTCCTTGGATTGCAAGACTTGAAGACCAAGAAAATAATGCAAGTGTCCTAAGTCTATCATTTCAAACTTCTTTTTAAAGTTGGACTTCACATGGTTTATAAGGTTGGGATCACTACCATTAAGGATAAGATCATCAACGTAAAGAACAAGAATGATAAGAGACTTGCCCACTTTCTTGATGTAGACAGTATTATCAAAATGACACCTAGAAAAACTAGTTTCTAAAAGAAAGTTATCCATTTTGGCATACCAAGCTCGAGGGGCTTGCTTGAGACCATAAAGGGATTTCTTAAGCTGACATACAAGGCCGGAGTCTGTTTGTATAAAGCCAGTAGGTTATTCCATGCAAGAAGACAGATTTAACATCCATCTGATGCACTTCCCTTTTGAAAGAGGCAGCAAGGGAAAGAACAAGGCGGATAGAATTCATTTTGGCAACAGGGGAGAAGGTTTCAGTATAGTCAATGCCTTCTACTTGTGAAAAACCCTTAGCAATAAGACGAGCTATATGTTTATCAAATTTTCCATCTGGTCCATACTTGGTTCTGTAAACCCATTTGCATCTAACAAGTTTTCGTCCTTTTGGTAGACGAACAAGATCATGTGTATCATTTGCCAATAATGAACAATATTCTTCATTCATAGCTACGTCCCAATCTGGATGGCCTGAAGCTTATGCAAAGGTGTCAGGATCATAATTAGCTGAAGCTTGAGCCAGTAATGAAGAGGCTCTATCGAACTGAGAACGTGTATGTCGTTGATCTATAAGATCACTGGCAAGAGCACCTGCTGCATCCCGAGTAGCACAGACCCATTTTGGAAGCTGAGGAGTTGAAGGAGGATCCTGAGAAGGTGGGGTAGGATTGTCATCCTCACTGTCATTATCTGAAGAAGAAATATTTTCAGAAGTAGAAGGGATAGAGAGGTGGCACATCTGCCAAACTAGGCTCACGGGCCGATATATTTTTAGAAAACTTTACATCTCTTCTAATGATAACATTTTTGGACTTAAGTGGAATAAGTCTGTATCCTTTGACATCTTCAGAATATCCAACAAAAATACATTTTTCACTCTTAGGTTCCAAAGCTTTATATTTCTCATCTGGAATATGGGCCCATGCTTCACTTCCAAAAATACGAAAGTGACCTATGTTTGGTTTAATTGAGCTCCATGCTTCTTCTGGAGTGATATTCTTTAAAACCTTTGTAGGGGTGCGATTTATTATGTAATTTGCACAGTTAATTGCTTCTGCCCAAAAATTAAGACTAAGTCCTTTAGTGTTGAAGAGGGAGTCCATACAGGCTATTTGATCTTGATTTGAATTTGTGGAAAACCTGTGATCAGTTATGAAACCAACGTTTCGGACTACCTT
>APFE030357752.1:0-23583 GCA_000404065.3 Pinus taeda | reverse complement strand
ACATAATCTTGTAGCAGATATTTATATAACAAAAGTAGACTACAGAACTACATAACAATAGAGAGAAACTCTTTAATAATCAAACCACTAAAGCCAATTGAAGGTAATTGTCAAACCCTAGATCAAAACCCTAGATGCTTCTAACAAGGAAGACTATGTGCGACTAAAACTTTATAGACGCTCCCTTAACCACTATGTGAGAGGATCTATGGCTAACCTAGATGCTCCCAGGAAGACTATATGCATGCGTCTAGGGACAAATACACACATAACTACTCGAAACCCGTAGAAACTCCCTTCCAACTATTGTGCGAGTGACTGATACTACCTCAACGCACCCTTGACCACTCGATGTGTGTGTCCAAGGACTAGTACTATTTGATATACTTAAAAAACCCTATACAATCCTTTTAGAATTATCTGCAAGCATTTGAGACTTCCTAGACACTCCTTAAGCCACTGCCTGCATGCATTCAAGGCCTGATCTACTCCATAAACCTTATAACCTCCATTCAGGCTACCATGCCAGCATTGAACACTTTCCAGACACTCCCTCAGCCACTGTGTGCATGCATCGATGGGAGAAAATGTGTTGTACATGCATGTGACTGAGAAGAAGAAACCTTAGATCCATGCGAACATCACCGTTTTAGTTTCAAACTCTTCATTAAACTTCCTTCATCAGACTTGTGCAAACGAAGACAATGGAAGAGACTAGAGGATGGATTTATCAATGTGTGCAAATGAGCTTAAGGTATCTTATATTTATAGGATTCCATGAGGGTCCACTTGGTGTTGAGGATGACCTATCCAAATTTACATGTGCTTAGGGCCAACCTATTTCATTATATAACACTGGATAAAACAAATTGAAAAAGCAACTTCTACTTATCCAAATAGAGTGATAACTAGGTGAATTTTGAATGTCTTGAAAAGATGAATTTAATGAAATCATTATCTCTGTCATCTTAGCTATACAAGATGGAATTTTCCCTAGTTGAAAAAATGGAGACTCCCTCTCAAGTAGGAAGGGTTACACCTGCTAATATTTATTTGTTGGTTATCACATCATCATGTCATGTTGTCTCCATGCCTTGGTTGTCTCTTCTCAACTCTATGTACTGAAACATTCTCGAATCTAAAAGAATAAGAATCGGGGAGCTTAGATTCCACCCACAGCAAGAAATAAGATAACTAACCATACATCGAAGAATACCTTCATCGCTGGCATCTCATGAGGGAGCTCATTCTTAACCCAAAATCTAAATAGTGAAGAAATTTTCAACCCAATCCTATTTCCTGTCGATATTCCCATTAATGACCTTGAGTAGTCATGTGGTAGAACACTTGCATCATAATTGACATGGTTCATACAACCTAAGTACACTCTCAATCCCTTGGCCAAACAAGGAGAAATATTACCAACAAGCCTTGCTTGAGGGTATGATGCCAAATGGAGTATAATGTGCATAGACTAGATAGGGGAGAAACATCTCTGACCCTATGAAGATAAGGGAGAAGCATCTCCAACCCTATGGGTAACATATATGGGAGTACCCTATTGTGTAGAGATCCCTAAACCCCAAGAGCCCTCTATCTCAATTCCTCACCTTGGGAGCTTAAATAGGGTGGGAAGAGTTCACTCAGTTTCCTCAATCAGCAATGCCCCTTACCTAGAGGGGACAGATCCATTACTCCAAGTTGTTATACGAAGGAAAATAAATTTCCTTTCAGTAATGCCTTGGTGAGAATATCTAAAACATTCTCATTTGTTGATATGTGATGGAGTCTAATAGTTTCTCTTTGCACCATGTGTCGAATAAAGTGATATTGAATCTCAATGTGCTTGGACATTTCATAAAACATGTTATTCTATGCCAAATGGATCCCACTCTTTTTGTTGCAATATATCACTCTACTATCTAGGACCTGCTCAAATAGCTCTCCAAAGAGCTTCCTCAACCAAACTTCTTCGTAGTTGGTCATGCTAGCGACAATGTATTATGATTCAGTGTTACTTAATGATACACGATTTCTTTCCTTATCATCCAGGATATCTCGACAGATCCAAGGCTAAACCAACATTTATATGTATTATGAACCATTGCTAGAAGTGGCCTTCTAGTGATTTTATAGAGTCCTTCAAATATTGATCCTAAAGTTAATACATCTCTCAAAGGTGAACCAACAGACCAAGTAAAAATTTTCCTTTGATGAAGGAAACCCTCATCCCTTTATCTTCCAATCCAGATATAGATACCAAATTCTTCATTAATATTATCACGTACATAACATCATGTAGCATACCTGATTCTCCAGAATTCAGCTGAAGTTTGACGAACAAAAAAATCTTTCATGGGATGAGTGGAGTTGTCTCTAAGAATGATGTTTAGCTTAGTCTTCCTATCTACTAGATTAGAGAGGACTTCCTTGTATCCCACAAATTGGGTGGAGAATAACTAGCAAGGGAAGAAATAAGAATGTATTCAAATTTATTTACAACATTAATTTCATACCTAGGGACTCTTTACTTATTTTGAGGAGGATTATCTTCTTCGTAGTCACTTGAGGAGTCTATTCTTCTTCTTTCATATATTCTATCACGGTTATTTATTTCATCACATTTTATTCTTTTATTATTGGTGTTGCTTCTTTTTCTCTTCTTAGAACAGTATCGTGCATAATGACCTTTCTCTCATCGTTGATTCTTCTTAAGTAATCTTCCCAACAATTTCATCAAATCATGGGAGGATATCGTTGTTGCTTATTGTAGTAATGAAGGTGTCCCAAATAAGAGGGAGACCTCTAAGAGTCACAACTACTAGTTCTCTGTTAGTCACATTTTCTCCAACTCTTTGCAATTGATCTCTAAGATGAGATATCCTCATAATGTAGGATTGAACAACTTCTTCTTTGTCAATATTGGTTTCTTTGAGTTGATATTTCAAGGTGATGATCTCATTCAAATTGTTAATTTCATACATGCGAGCTATCTTGTCATACATGTCTTTTAGACTTTCTTAAATTCCGAACATATGCAAGTAAATGATTTTGTAAAGCATCAACTATAATTTGTTTTTCTTTGGACTCACCTTTCTTGTACCCGTTTTTGGTGCCAAGAGATGCTCTACAACCCAATATAGGGTAGATTTGTAGGTGTAATGTAAGAAAGTTTGTAAACATTTTTACATGTCAGCTTAACATGTTTTAATTTATATTATATATAAAGATCTTAAAATAAAAGATTGAATATTTAATAAAAGTTAAAATAAAAGTATATAGAGCCAGAGTGTTGTACGATCCCTAAAAAAAATTACTAAATTTCAAATTTGTTATATTTGTAATTGTTTACGAATAACTTTTTAGATAAAATAAAATAATAATATACATTCACTTTAATAATATATAAAATATAAGTGTATCTATAAATTAAGTCTCATTTTACCTTATAAATTAAAATAAAGATTAAATTTCATTAATAAGCACATAAAAATTTAATGCTTACAATAAAATTACCATATAAGAATATTTTTAACCATGGATATTCACTCCAATTTTACCATAGATATTATTAGTTGCAAATAGTCTTTGTTACAATACCATGTTACAATACCATGACTCATCAATACCACATGCCCAAAAACCATCTCTCATTTCACAAAAAAAAATATTTCATTAACCACATTAGTTGGGTCGACCAACAACATGAAATGTCCCTAATCTAAAAGACATTATCAAAACCAATATGGATCACAACAGTCTAAAATCAAGCAACAAAAAGATTATAATTACTTTTTAGATATATGAAAACATTCTATATAAGATATAAATAGTACCTATAAATTAGGATCCATTTTACCATATAAATTAAAATAATAATTTTGTAACCCTATTTAAATTTCATTAATAAGCAAATAGAAACTTAATATTTATAAAATAAAGACTTTTAACAAGGATATTCACAACCCGATTTACATGGATATTATAAACTTGTTACAATACCATGGGACAATGTCATGGCTTCACATACCACATCCCAAAACTCTCTCTCAATTTCACAATATATATATAAATATATTATATATATATATATATATAATATATATATATATATAATATATTATATTATATTATATATATATATTATTTAATTTAATTTACGACATTTTTTGTGAACTCGCAATTTACATCATTTTAACCACACAAATAAAAAATTAATTTTCTAGCCACATTTAAATCTCATTAATAAGCACATAAAAACTTAATACCTATAATATAAAAATACTTTTAACCATCAACATTCACTTTGAGTTTACCATGGATATTATTAAATTGAGTTGTCTTTTCTCCAACTTTTTCGAAGCTTTTCTCATTGGTTTTTCTGGTCTAATTTCTCTAAAATGTGCCAGGAATTTATTGACTAATTTCCCTTAAATCTGCCAGGAATTTATTGAAATCACAAGTTTGATGGGTAACCCATGCACAATGGAAGTTCCCTGGGGTTTTTGAGGTTTCTGAATCTAGATATACAGTAAAAAAAACTACTTTAAATAACAGAAATCAAGATTTCATCTCAAATGTTTCCGAAGCTTTTCTGTTTTCTGGTCTATTTCTGTTTTCTGGTCTATTTTATCTAAAATCTCACAGGAATTTATTAAAATCACGAGCTTGATTGGTGACCCATGCACAATCGAAGTGCCCTAGGGATTTTTGAGGGTTCTGAATCCATATAATACAAATCAAGATTTTAACTCAAACGATTGATTGGTAACCCTAATCGAAGTGCCATAGGGGTTTTTGAGGGTTCTGAATCCATATATATAGTCAAAAAACCAGTTTGAAAAATATAAATCAAGATTTCACCTTAAATGTTTTCACACGCCAAAAATTCTAAAAAGTCCTAAAGACAACTCCTTATTAAATTTGTTACAATACCATGGGCCAATACCTTGGCCCATCAATACCACATGCTTGAAAACCATCTCATTTCACAATAAAAATATGTTATAAATAATATTTTTATGTGACATTTTTCTGCCTAAATCACATGATATTTCATTTGTCGACGCGTTTCAAACCAATTAGTGTGGTTCATCGTCAGTACAGTTAAATAGTTAGAGCAAAACATCCACCGACTATAATTTTTGACCAGGAAACAACAACTATATTGACTAATGGTTAAATTTGAGTAGGAAAGGCTAGTTGGACACAATCGGGGGCATAACTATATTTAATTAAAATAAGATAAGTTAATTTAATTATTATTAAATAATATTAGTTATATCTATTATAATTAAGTTAATGGGACATATGGGCTTTACATAAACGTTTTAACTATTTTATAAATTATTTAATTTTGTTATCATATATTATATATATATAAATATATATACCCCTATATAATTATTAAATTAAATTAAATGATTATTAAATTAATAGTTAGTTATACATACGAGGTATCAACTATTTTCTATTCATTTTTAATTTTTATTCCTATAAATATTAAAATAAAATAATTTAAGTACTATATTAGGAACAATAAAACTATAAAATTAACAAATTTTCAGATAATTTTAATTGTTAAATGGCTTAATTATTAATTATAAACTTTATAAAAACATATTATTATAGATCGATTTCAATGTGAAAGTAATTATTTTTCTTTTATTAATTAAAGTAACTAATAGCAAAAACTAAATGATATTAAAATATCTCATACTATATAAACAACCCATTAAAGAATAAAGGCGAAAGAGAGAAGGATACGGGATAACAAGGGGAAGCTAACAAGAACAAGCTATAAAAAGAGGGGAGGAAGCGAAGAAATGACTAGGAAGAGAGGGCCAAGACCCACTCCTCTCTATTCAGATTTCTCAGCCCTTTTCCAATCTCAAGGGCTTCTCTAAATTTACAGTGATTTATGCCGAAAAGTCTCCCATAAACTTGATATGGATCATAGAAGCCTCAATTCAACAATATTTTGTAATTTAATTTTGTGGAAATTGTTTCTCGGACTTGGTCAAATTATATAAAAACAAAAAGAAAAATAAAAAATATATTATTAAATTATAATTGTTTAATTATAATTGTTAATTAATTAATAATTAAACCATCCTAGATCCATCTTAACTCTAGATCTATCAAGCTCCAAAAGGGAGTAAATCTCTAGATGTGCAAACATTTCCTCAAGTTTTTCAATCAAAAATAGGTTTGCACCTCAACAAATTTGATCCCTATTGGTGAGTGATAGATATAGAGTTAGGATGGATCTAGAATTTCTTAAATTCCCAACATATGTAATTAAATTATTTTGTAAACCATCATCTATAATTTTCTTTGCTTTAGAGTCACCTTACTTGTACTTGTTTTGGAGGGAAGCAGTAGCATTTTGTGGAGGCTCAGGAATCTTTCCTTGAATGTATTCCAACATATCATTATTGTCAGCTATGATCTCCAATCTAACTTTCCATGCAACAAAGCTTGTTGTGTCACCCAAATTTTCATGCTCCTTGGAGGTAAAGGGAGACATCTTGACTTAGACAATATTCTTTCCAATAATGATGACCTCAATGTTTGTCTTCTTTTGGGCTTCTCTTTCACCTTGGCTCTGATACCATGTTAAATTTTTAGATTGTCCTATGTTGTATCAATTACTTTAGCCCAATTCACATATTCATTTAAAAATGCATTCAATTATTAGCAACATAACCAACCATAAACTGTAACTGAAGATAGAAAAATGTATGCAGTGACAAAGAAGACAACATCAAAACCATAAGATAGAAAATATTGGTCCAAGGCTAGGGAAAAAATTCATAAGGGAATAAATCCTTTCAAATATTCTTATTTATTAGATCATCATAAACAAATTTCAATAGAGAGTATAATGAGCCCAATAAATAATCTTGCAGCAGATATTTATCAAACAAAAGTAGACTGTAGAACTACATAACAACATAGAGAAATCCATTATCCATAAGGTCATTGAAACCAATTGAAGCCATTTGTTAAGCCGTAGATCAAAACCGTGGATGCTTCCAACAAGGAAGACTACATGCGATTGGAAATTCTTGGATGCTCCCATAACCATTGTGTGTGAGCGTCCGTGGCTTGTTAGGTTCCCATAATAATAGGCTTCATAATTTTGAATTGACTATGTAAAGTCTTCTAATATTGTACATACTTTTGCTTTCTGCAAAATGTTTTCCTATATTAAAAAATGTAAAGAGGGTAAGTACTAAAAGAAAAATCAAAGGACTAAAAGAAAAGAATAAAAAAGGAAGATAAAATATGAACCCCACCAAAAATAGATAAAAATAGATCATGAAAGTGTGCACATTCAAATGCCACTACTCTAAGTTTACTTTTTGCAAAGAAGATTGTGTGCAGCTTGCCAAAATGCCATAATCCATGATGATCAAAAAATGTAATCTTCATTCATTCATGCTTTAAATTTCATGTTATAATAGATAGAGAATGGAGATCTAGCCAAACCATTTAGTTTTGGAAGATCAATAGTTAGGTAGAGAATATAATGGGCTCACAAGTTAAATCTAAGCCATTGGAAGATATAAGGTTAGAAATCGATTAGTTTGCTTACTGAAAGAAAATAAAAGGGCTAGCAAGCTCAAATGCACCCAATAAATAAAGAAAAATAGTTAGAATAAATAAAGGGTAGGCAGAAGAGTTTGACAAGTCATGGAAAGCATAAATTACTCATCCTATATCACTAATATCCTTTAAAATCCCTTTCCCCATGCTTAAATCCCTATTTTCCTTTATGATAAGGCATTATCCCTTGTAAAAAGTCCCTTTACCTCTGAAAATATCCTTTCCCTTCATTTTAACCTTTTCCCTTTATTTCACCATTAAAAAACATATTTTGCCTTTGAAAATAAATTTCCCCTTTACTAATTCCATTTTTAATTTTAAACATACAAAAAATCCACTTTATATAGTTTATAGATGATCCCCCATATTAACCTGCATTATTATAATAATTCCCCTTATAAATATCCTAACCCTATTTACATATAACCCTCTACCAAGTAACTCCCGGTCACACCTCTCTAAAATCCCACAATACCTGCATATCCATCTACTGCCCGATCTCCTTAGATCATATCCAATGGTCCCCAATCCATTTTTCACCCCCCAATACATGACAATTAAACCTTTGGAAAGGATGCGAAATAGGTGGTTTCACAACTCGGCCTTTTCACCATGTGTCGCTCCTATGTTTTATCACATTCTCTCCTCCAATAGCACCAAACCATTTTTCACAGTGTGATAAACCATCTGTTCGCCCTTGTGCGGCACGGTAAAACCATTAATGTCATAAACCACCATACCGCATTATAAAGAACCTGCCAATTCCCCAAACAAGGTGAAATAACAAAATCCCTGAGAGATTGTTATTCCTCTATTGTTGTTGAACTTGCAAGAAATACCAACAACTATCACCAATCCAAAATAGATCCCCTGCTACCACCCAAACCACTCTACAACTAGAATTCATTGTTTTCCAGGTAATTCTAGTACTCTCCTCCATTAATTGAACTCATGAATTGATAAATTGAACCAAATTAATGGCTTCTCAGAGCGTTCCAATGGTAAGCCCTCTTCAACCCCCAGTAGCAGATGTTGAACACCTACCCTTGGCTAATAAATACTTCAAAATCATTGACATTGTTACATAGTCCAACCTCTTGTAGCTCCACTACTAGAGCCATGACAAATTTATTGACCAGGTAGATGATTTTCATCTCTGGGAATCTAACCTGCCCAAGTATACCTTTCTACGGACCTGCCAATTCCTTGAACTCATTAGACAATGCCAAATCACCTATTTTCCAAATGAAAGAGCCATAGTCACCCTAGCCCAAGAAATCCTATTTATCGTCACAGCTCAATCCATCAGTCAAATGCTACAAATTCAACCACAACCAGAGGGAATTCCCTTCTCCATTAAATCCTTACTAAGCTTTACCTAAAGCTAGACTTTCCTAAGAGGTCTCAAATCTTCCAAACCTTCCTCCCTGAAACAACTCAAATTCCTAAAAAGAACCACCCTACTCTGCTACCATGTTCCTAGAACAAACCAGGCAAGTTGTGACCATGTTAACTTCTATATTAGGATACTTTACTGATGAAAATGTAGATGAATCCATATTGGGTTTCCTCTCTATCTTTAGCCTAGACCAACCTCCAGCTATAACCTTCAACATTGCCAAATTCCTAGTAGACACAATGCATGATTAGCTAGTCAAGCTGTGGGAAGAAGGAGCTTTCAAATACTCCTCATTTTTGTTCCATATGTTTTTGTATTTCCAATAAAAAAGGTTTGTAGTTAGCCTCCTAAAAACTAGAGAAGGAGGGTAATCCCCAATCTGTTGTCTTTTGGACACCCTTGATCAGAAAGGATCCTACACAATCTAGCTACAAAGACTTGATTGACCCATTTGTTTATCCAATTGTCAATATGCTAAGCAATATCATTCAACCTACAATCAATGAAGAGATTAAGAAGGTGTTATAGTTGTCTGATGATAGTAAAACAAGAGACTGGTATAGATACCAAAATCATACAGAGATCAAAGTGTATGGAAGCTAGCTAGTTCCATACAAGCTTCCCAAATACCTCCCAATAAGGCTATTTTCCTTGGAATACATCAAACAAATCTTGAATTATGATGAAATCCATTTCCTTTCAGCCAAAAAGAATACTCAGTGCAAGATTAAAAACCAAATATGGCCTTTTATATGTAACAATAGAAATGTTGGAAAGGAAGCAGATAGATTCTTACAAGAGTTCAAGTTCAACAGTAGTTTCAAATGGAATTATGATCCTTTAGGTGTCATAAGTAAATTAAGAGTCAAATTCAAATTTACCACCTTAATCTATGATTCAAAACCAGTAATTGAAAAGTATCCCAACTAGTTATAGTGGTTGGAAAACACTCTTCGGGAGATGGATAAGCAGGTTGATACAAGTTCCATCCTACATACTCCAGACCCAAGGGATAGAAGTTCAAAAAGGGCTAGAGAAGAAGGATCCTACTCAAAAGAAACCAACTCTGGTACTTAATTTAAGCTTGTGAGAGGAAAGAAAACCAAGCTAAATGCATTAATAGAGCATGAAAAGATACTTGAAACATAAAACAATATTATCATCAGGGGTGATGCACCCTTAACACATGTAGAAGAAACTCCTCTGCCCTCATCTTCTAGTGCACAGATCATTCAAAATTAGAATAATGTAGAACCTTCATCATCTAACAAAACAGTGGACAAATAAAAATATATCATGGAGAAATACAAAGAAATTAAAACCAGAAATGAGGCATTAAAAGCAGTAATATGCACACAATATTGGAAGCAAACACCCAGTGATCAGAGTAGGTTACTTTCAACTTTTGACCTACGAACTAGGAAGATGCAAATGGTTTTCTTACAGCTAGAGGTAAAGGAGCCGAAAACTTCAGAAGATTACAAAAAAACAACCTTTCAAATTCATGCTCAAGATGTGCACCCAATTGACCAGATTGAATTTCATAAACAGGCAGGAGAAATGATATATTCAACCATAACACAAAAAGCTCTAATTGTCCAAAAAATGAAGAATTCTCTAGAAAATGTACAATCATAGTTAAAGCTGGAAAGGGCATCATCACAAGCAAAAGGAAAATAGGATTAAGTACTAGAAGAGTTGGTGATTGAAATTGGCTATAATCCAACTAATATCAAGGCAGCGGAAGAACTCATCAAAAATAAAAATGCAGACATATTTGCACTCAAGAAAAATCTAAAGCTACAAACTATTGAACATCCAAAAACCAAGGAGGTGTTGGAGACGCTTAATCAAAAGGATGGGATGTTGAACTTAATTCTCTAGTTGAAAACTCAAGAGAAATGGAGATAGAAATGGATAAATTGGTACAAGAGAAATAGGCTAGCAGAGAAGTAGTTCCCATTACTACTATTCCCATAGGAGCTACAACAACAACAACATGAACATCAGTTCTAGCAGCTCCATCATCTATGGCAGCAATAGCATCAACAAAATCAACAACCCATCCCATTGATGAGGCCAACAAATTGATTCAAGCCATGGAAGATATGTCCATTCAAACAACACATATTAATAAGCTTAAGTAGCAAGTGAGGATCTTGGGAGATGAAAAGAAATTAGCAGAAGTAATGCATCAAGCTAAGAAACAAAGAGCTAATAGATTGAATGACGAGATCCACCAACTAGAAAAAGAATTGTCACTAAAGGATCATTTGGCCCAAGAAAAGCAACATTTATGGGCCAATATCATTGACTCATTCAATGATATTTAGCCATCTATACAGGTAATATTTGAACAAAATGATTTAGTGAAGGAAGCCAGTGAGGCAATTCAAAAGGTAAAAGCAGATATTGGGGAGAAACGATAATAAAATTTCTAAATTCTAAAAACAAATATGAAGTAGAGGAGATTGGGATAGTTGATAGAGAGGGACCATTCTAGAAGTGAAGAAAGTTATTTCCAAGAGAAATTTGATGATACAGCTTGAGGAGAAGTGTAAAAATATGAAACATGCAGTAAACAGGTTTTTTTACAAATTTGAAGTATTGAGACAAAAGGGTTTGCCTAATATTTTGGTAATCAACAATAAACTCATGAAACATGAAGATTATGATAAGATAATGAGAGAAGTAACCAGAGAAACTTCTAATAGTTCATCAATGAAAGGTGTCCCCACAGGAAGGGTGCTCTATTAGACTTTTGAGAATCTCATTTACCTCCAGCATGAGGTAAAACATCCATTCATAAACAAGCCTACTTTTGCAAAGTACACAAAAGCTGATGAAATCTATATAAGAATGGTAAAAATAAAATTACCAGATGAAGAGGCTTGGGAGAAATTGAATGATTTACTTTGAAAGGTAAAATTAAAACAAGTAAAAGAGTAGTCAAGGTTAAAATAGAGCATGCAGGTTAAAATAGAAATAGATAAGTCAAAGATTAAAAGTAAAGCAATAACAGACTTTAAAGAGTATGAGATGAGAAGGTAGAGTAAATATGTAGCTAGCTTGAAAGACACTAAATAGAAAAAGACACAGCCACCATAAAGCAAACAACCAAAGAGATAAAGAAACAAAATATTAGTAAAAGCAAAAAAGCAAAGCCAAATAAGTAGGGACAGTGTGCATTAGTTAGATAGTTGTCTTTATCTTCTTGCATGAAGATATTTCATTTTCCTTGAATAATACCTAAATTAGTTTTAGAATATTTTGTAGTAGTTTTTGTATAAATGCTCCATAATTTGAACTATTGAGGGGTGGATTTCTGAATATTTCTATAGTTGAACTCACCTACAACCTGAGGGTTTACTGTACTTTTCCAATTGACACACATGATGAACAATTGAAGCATTTCTTTACAGGATTCATGTGCTGAGCCACTTCAGTGAAGTATATTTCAATTGTTTATGTTGTTTCCTAAGTTATGCCATAAACTTAAATGCTTTTCTAAATTTGAATGGTATAACAGGGATGTTATTGGAGAATCTATTTAAGTACACTCTGTTTTGAACTGTTATTCATTTTTATGTTTTCTTCTAATATCTGGCTTAAAGGATCCTTAATTTCCCTCTAATCCCAATTAAAATCCTTAATCTTCCTTCATTATATGGTTTAAGGAATCCTCAACTGCTCCTTGATCCCAATTGAAAATCATTTAACCATCTATGCCCTAAAGATCTATTGTTACTTAGTTACCTTGCTTTGTAACACTACTTTTATAATTTGTTTATGTTATGTTTTCTTGATATATTGACTCCATAGCCCAATGGAAAATTGATCTGAAAATGGGGCTCTTAGGCTTCTTGTCTAACTTACAAGAACCTCTCCCAATTCCAAAGATTCTAATTTTCCCACGTCTTAATGATTAGCCAATGTAGAAATAAGAAATTCTTGAAAATATGGGTGTATTCTTGTATTTGTTTTGAGTTGGTTATTTACTTTAAAATCTGTTCTTTGTGCTGATATATGAAGGTACTTAAACTGATATACAAATGCATATAACATTAGTTAGAGTAGTAGTAAAGACAAACACATAAGGCAACAATATATATGGAGTTCACCCTGATATCTTGGGCTATGTATCCTTGAGCTCTAATCAACTCAATTAGGATCTTTGGGATTATGGCAATAGTTCTTTTACAAGTGCCTACACTTAACTCCAATGTTTGACATAGGAGCATTGGGTTCAGAACACCATCTTATCGCTTGGATCTTGGAGCTCTTCAGCTTTCTAGCTCTAGCTCTTGTCTCTAACTATGGCTCTTGCTCTGGCTGTGGCTCTAACTCTAGCTCTCGCACTGTGGCTCTCGCTCTGGTTCTGGCTCTCAGCTCTCATTTCTGGTGCTTGCTCTAGCTCTTTGCTCTGGCTTTCATAATATCTTTCACTCGGCCTTTACATGCCTATATGAATCATTGAACCTCCAAGCAATTCCAACAACAATATTTTTCTATCAATTGAGCTCTCTGGCCTTTCCACTTGACCTCCGAGTCAATCCCCAGACTCTGTGCATTCAACATCTTCTTGTTGTTCACTCTTTTTTTTCCTATTACAGTGAACTCTTGCTCTGGCTTCCCTGCTTCCCGTTCTACTTACTACTCCCTAGGCTACTCTTTTTTTTCTCCTCCCTTTTTCTCGTTGTCTCATGATTGTTCACTTCCTCTCCCAGCTCTTCGGATCACCTACCTCTGTCTACTAGAATTCCCTGCTCTACGTCATCATCACTATAACACTTCACAGAGAGGTGGCCACTTGTCTCCTCACGAGCTGAGCCAACTCTTCCTCAAGCAGTTCATTACTTTGGTTACTCTGTGAAATGATTCATCCACCAACTCAGTGGTCCAATTGGACTTCAACCTTTATGTGCCGAAGCTCATTTCCTCTGTCGAATCCAGTTTCCCATAGGGTGCAATCTCTGCCATTAGATCTGGGGCCTCCAAATCCTATACTTACCACTCTTATCGTGTGGTTGACTTGTTTGGAGGTTAGCCCGTGATGAGAGTGGTTTTCTCTCTCATCTATCAGACACATGTCAATCACTGGATGGCATCACTGGGTCATTTGACAATTCCACTTACCACCCAAAATGCTTCCAATATTCCGCCGGTTTTGGAGCATGGGACCCGCCTATCCTTTCAGCTCTTTTCCCATGGTTTCTTGGCTTTCCTTGTGATTGAGCACTCAGGGCTTTACCATTTCGAGGGGTTTTTCCCAGTGATGTGTTGATCGTGCATTAGAAACAACCTCCATTTTCTGGTCTGAGCCTCCTAACTACCATTTTTATGCCACGAATAGTCACCATGGGCTAACGGTTAATGCGCTTAGACCGAAGGTCCTTGTTGCCCTATGTTGGCTACAAATTGTTGCTCTTTAGAGGTATTTCTGATAGGCTTCAACATCGACATGACTTTAAACTCTGGTATAATTTTTTACAGAGTTCAGGTAGCTTTAAGAAAGTTTAAGGATCCAAATTCAGATCATGCCTTCCCATAAAAAGAACTTTGGTCCACCAAAAGACTAATATACTGATTTGAGCAGTAAATGAGAGTAATAACACCCTCTCTTTTTTATCCTCCCTACAGTTGCCTTTGCATAGTGCCTCTGAGCCAAAATTTTTAACCACTTCTGTTCTTGGATAGGTTGGTCATTTTGGGAAGAATTGTTTCCTTGCTAACTTCATGTAGAACTTCTATTATGAAGTTTACAAAAGGTAGTTTGAACTTCTTTGCCTTGATCCTTGATCCAAGGTGGCTCAAAGAACTGTGAAGTACATTTTCCCCGCAAAACTTTCATTTGTACCTGTTTGAAAAGTTTCCAACAACAACTGTTAACAACAATAGACATACAAACAACTACTACATGGACTAACTCCTGCTTCAAAAAAGAAACAGATTTCACATCTTGTGAACCCTTCCATGTCTTATATCTGCATACAAATGATTGACAAGATAACAAGCCAATAAAACATGCCTTTACAACAAATGACCCTTCAAGTCAAGCATGTAGGAAAATACCTTTAGGACTCTTTTCCAAAAGATGAAACACTTCATCATGATCTCCATTTTAGAATCCAAGTCAACTTCTCCCAAGCCAACATCACATGCATCTCATGCTCATGCATGCATTCCATCTATCAACTTTCACTTAAGTACTCTCTACTTTCGAATCTGAAATGAACATATTGTTGCAGCAATAAAGTGAGTTTCCTACTCAACTTCTTTCTATTCACCATTTGGTAAGGTCCTACAACTTGCATTTATTCCATAAAGAAATGCAAATAGATGCATCATTAGACATGAAACCTTAATTGGATAAGAATTCTAACCATTTCTCACCAATCCATTTCAAAGGTCCCTCCTTCATTTACACATCAACATCAATATGTGAATCATCTTGAACCACATCAATCATGGAATCTTTATTTCCATCACTACCATTTTCTTTCTCCACCTTCTCCTTTAGCTTTGGTGGAATCAGTGTTGGATTCCAAGTCCAACACATTTCAGCAAGATGCCCTTACTTATGGTAGTAAGTGCAACACATGTGCATCCTTTTGACAAGATGATTTGCCTTGTCCTATGGACCTTTGGCTACTTGGTTCTTTTCCTTTAGAAGTTTCCTGTATGTGGCCATCGTTTTCAAACATCTAGAAAAATAATGGTTATCCAAACCACAAAAGGAACATGCAATTCTTTTTCCATGCCTTACAAAATCAAAAGGAATGTTTTTAGAGCTAGATTTATACCCGCCTCTTTCACCTTTATTGCCTTCATGAGGAGCTGAAGCAAATGAAGAAGTGGCTCCCTTTGGAACACCCTCACTTTCTTCAAGGTTGTCAGAGTTTCAACAACTCTCTCGTTCAAGTGTGTGCTTCTGAACATTTGCATCATAAGAATGATGTTTCGAGCTATTGCATTCCTCATGAATACAATCCTCACACTTTTGAGGTAGAGGACCTGCAATGAAACCCCTTCTGAGAACTGTTTCAATGGCCCTCATGGCAGCTTTGGAAATCTCTCCATAAGACTATCCATAGCCAAGACCCAAATACTTAGGCCTCTCCTCAACCATTATTTGCTCAAAAATACCTTGTGCATGTTTGCCCAATCCTTTTCATTCATAGCCCATCTTGGACATTAGCTTGGAATCTATGCCTCTGGTATGTTTTTCAAAAGAACCAATATAAGCATTCTTAGAAGAATTTGAAGACAAACAGGAATGGTTTACCTCTTCTTCAAGCTGATACTTGGCCAAGGCTTCTTTTGCAACAAAGATTTGTGACTCCAACTCATTCATCCCTTTTAGGTTCATATTTTCAATATGAAGTTGCCTTTCCATTTCCTGTAATTTGCCAGAAAGCATCTACTTCTCTTCCTCCATGGAATTCAACTACTCTCTAAGTATGTTGCTCTTCCTTCCATCCTCATACATTTCTCTCACCATATCCATCATGGTGGACAAGTCTTGCTTCATGTCTCCATCAAAGGAACTTGTGAAGAAAGAATATTTTGAGGACTCACTTGTAGAAGTTGTCATTATGCAAATGAACAAAAGAACTTCAAACAATATTATTAAAGAGCTTATTCAGCAACCTTTTGCAACACACCTCTTGTGCTTCAAGGATTGCCTTGAGGTCCTTTGGGATAGAAGAATTCCTTCATCTCTTCTTTCTTCTTATCCTTCCTGGACTGAGCTATCAATAGCTTTCCCTTCACCTCTATAAACTCAAGCAATACTCAGTATGCAACCAAGCATACAATCAATGGGGCAATCAATCCTTGACTGTCAAAACACCTATCAATCAAGCATTTTTTTACAACCTTCTTTGAAGGTGGGGTTAATCAATCTTAAGCTTTGATAACACCTGATCTAAAAATTTGGCTCTTAGGCTTCTTTTCTAACTTACAAGAACCTCTCCCACTTCCAAAGCTTCTAATTTTCCCAAGTCTTAATGATTAACCAATGCGGAAATGAGAAATGCTTGAAAATATGGGTGTATTCTTGTATTTGTTTTCAGTTGATTATTTACTTTAAAATCTGTTTTTCGTGCTGATATGGGAAGGTAATTAAACTGATATACAAATTCATATAACAATAGTTAGAGTAGTAGTAAAGACAAACACATAAGGTAATAGTATAATATGGAGTTCACCCTAATATCTTGGGCTATGTCTACTTGAGCTCTAATCAACTCGATTAGGCTCTCTGGGATTATGGCAATAGTTATTTTACAAGTGCCTACACTTAACTCTAATGTTTTACGTAGGAACATTGGGCTCAGAACACCATCTTATCCCTTGGCTCTTGGAGCTCTTTGGCTATCTAGCTCTGCCTCTTGGATCTGGTTGTGGCTCATGCTCTAGCTGTGGCTTTCACTCTAGCTCTGGCCCTATGGCTCTGGCTCTGGTTCTGGCTCTCATCTCTCACTTTTGGAACTTGCTCTAGCTCTTTGTTCTAGATTTTCTAAGCTCTTTCTCTTGGCCTTTACATGCCTCTGTGAATCGCTCGACCTCCAAGCAATTCCAACAATAATATGCTATTGTCAATTGAGCTCTTTGGCTTCTCCACTCGACCTCTAAGTGACTTCCCAGACTCTCTATGCATTCAATGTCTTCTCGCTCTTCGCTCTTTTTCTGCCTATTACAGTGAGCTCTTACTTTGGCTTCCTTGCTTCCAGGTCTGCTTACTGCTCCCTAGGCTACTCTCTTTTTTCTCCTCTCTTTTTCTCTATGTATGTTCATGGTTCAATGCCAATCCATCTCATGACTATTCGCTTCCTCTATTGGCTCTTCGGATTGCTTGCCTCTATCCGCTAGAATTCCCTACTCTATTTCATCATCACTGTAATGCTTCACAAAGAGGTGGCCACTTGTCTCCTCATGAGCTGAGCTAGCTCTTCCTCAAGCGAATCATTACTTCAGTTACTGTATGAAATGATTCATCCGCCAACTCAGCGGTCCAATCAGACTTCAACCTTTATGTGCCAAAGCTTATTTTCTCCATCAAATCTGATTTCCCATTAGGCACAACCTCCACTATTAGATCTGGGGCCTCAAGATCCTACAGTTATCCCTCTTATCATGTGGTTGACTTGCTAAGATGTTAGCCTACGATGAGAGTGGTTTTCTCTCTCATCTGCTAGACACGCATCAATCATTGTATGGCATCGCTGGGTCATCTGACAATTCTTCTTACAGCCCAAAACACTTCCAATATTCCACCGGTTTTGGAGCGCAATTTTGGACTGTGTGACCCGCCTATCATTTCAGTACTTTTCCCATGATTTCTTTGCTTTCCTTGTGACTAAGCCCTAGGAGATTTAACATTTTGAGGGGTTTTCCCCAGCAATGCGCTAATCGCACATCAAAAACAACCTCCATTTTTTGGTATGAGCCTCCTAGCTGCCATTTTTGTGCCATGCACAGCCCCCATGGGCCAATGGTCAAGGTGCTTCAACCAAAGGTCCTCGTTGCTATGTGATGGCTGAAAATTGTTGTTTTTTAGAGGTTATTTCTAATAGACTTCAAAATCCACAAGACTCTAAACTCTGGTATGAGTTTTTACAGAGTTCAGGTAGCTTTAAGAGAGCTTAAGGATCCAAATTCAGATAAAAAATATAGAGGCACCTATCCATCTAAATCAGTAATTCCACCAACAAACCAAAATCTACTACATAAAGCAAACATAGCAAGCCTAAAATCCATTAAGTAAACAAAATTAAATCACATAGAGAGATCCATCTCTAAGTTTAGGAAGGCTAGATCCTATGCTCCAAAGTAGGTTTGTATTTACCTCTGATATTTATCTTTAACACATTGAACAACCCTTGGAAATTTTGGAGTGATAACATAGTGGCGACCATATTAGGGAACTTAGTCCCTAGTTAAAATCAATCTTAAAGGGAAACAACTTTCCTCATTTTTCACATTAAGTTTTTAAAGGGTTATTTGAGACTAGAAATATAAGTGAAAACTTTGGCTTCTAAAAGAGCATATTATACTAGGGCTCATCCTGATCCACAAACTTCTATAATTGTTGATGATCCTAACAGAATTTTAAGAAAACCTAAAAAGCTAGAGAGTCAAGGAAAGATTAATCAACTAACACTTCCTAAAGAGTTATCAAGCTTAGAGGATATTAAATTTGACTTATCATTTGAGCATTCTTTGTTTTGTACCAAATTGGAAAATTCAGTCTATGATACTATAATAGGTCCCAATTTTATTCAATTTATTGAATCAAATAGAGATACTATACATTCTGATTTAGATCAACATGTTTTGCATACTTTTGACAAACTTGATGAGTTAAGCTCCACTTTGATAAGGCATATCGACAAAGCTTATTTTCAACAATCACTTGAATTAGCTACCCTAATTGCTGCTACCCCTGAACACTCTATAGTGTTTTCAGAAACTATAAATACAACCTCAAGTAGTACCATCTCATCTCTAATATCCACCACAGTTCATTCCACAAAGCCATTCATACCTAAACTTCCTCTCCAACCTAATTTCTCATGTTCATCTTCAAGCACCACTATTTCACCTCTCAATCAAGATAAAATTGTAGCCATGGCACAAAAATATGCACATTTGGGCTTACAAGCTCCTTTACATGTTATGCCACAGATTACCAAAGTAAAATTTTGCAGTTTGATGGTACTGGTCAGTATACTGCTCAACAACATGTAAAAAAAATGATAGATTATTTTGAGTTACATGAAGTTGATGAGGCTAATGTATAAATGAGATTATTTGCACAAACACTAGTAGGAGATCTTAAAAAGTGGTTTAAATCTTTACCTCCTAACCATATTACTGATCTAGTTGCTTTCCACCAATTTTTCATAAATAGGAGGGAATGAAAGAAAAACCCTCTCTAGATATTATCTAAATATGAGAACATAAGAAGATTTCCTAGTAAATCTGTCTAGGATTACTGTACTAGGTTTGACAAAATTTATAATGTAGTTCCACTGAATATCAGACCCCCACCAGACCTTTCCCTAATTAAATTTCTAGATGTTTTTGATGTTGACATGTCCTATCAATAAAGACAAAGAAACCCTACAACTTTAGAACAAATACAAAGTGATGCAGTTAGTGTAGAGGCTAACTTATTGGCGAAAAGAGCCAGAATGAGAAATGAGAGGAGAGTTACTATTAAAGAAGAACCATCCATTTTAGATGTTAAGATAGATAGTTTAGCTAAATGTGTAGAAAGACTAATGGACAGGTTAGAGAATATGGAAAGAAAGCCTCAGTGTGAAAATAATCAATGACCCCAAATTAGGAACCAAACTTTTGAAAAAATCCTAATACTGGAAAATCAAGAGAATTTGTACCCGATTAGTAGGTTAGGCCATTGTTCCAGGAAAATTACGCTGAGAGTTCACAACAACATGAAGAAGACTAGGACACCCATATAAACTTGATGGGAGTAAACAATGAATATGCCACTATTCTTACCCATGAAGAATAGGAATTATACATGTTACAACAATTACAATTAGGGTTTGGAGAATCCTTCGACTAAAAGCAAGGCTATGAATCTATTATCTATGAAGCTCATAAAAAATATAGCCTGAGAAGCAAAAAGAACATAGAAGTTCCTACTAAGAAATTAGTCCAAACTCGAACTAAGAAAACAGTAGAAGCTCCTATGACCAAAGTTCTACAAATTCTCCCTAGAGGAACTCAGGAGGCCTCCAACCCAAATATTGTAGACATAACATCAACTGAAGTTTCCATTCAAACTGTTCCAAACAAGAAAATTGAAAACATAGTTGTTGACACACAAACTAAATTACCAAGTTCTCATAAAGAAAACAAAAACACTTAGACTACAATTGCTCAAAAGAAAATCATTCAATTAGGAAAACTTCAAATAGTACCATTTAATATCAAAATTGAGTTACCCAAATTAAAAATACTAGTTCCTTTAATAGATTTGGTGAGAAATGAATCATACAAGGTACAAATAACTGAAACACTAGACATAGGTGAAGGCGAAGATGTTGTAAACCTTAATGATGATCAACCTGAGTTGTTATTTGGTCTAGAAGTAAGTGGAAAACATCAACAAGGGCATATCCCTCCATTCTATTTTAGCTTAAATGCTCATGATAAAATCCTACATAATGCTATGTTAGATTTAGGAGCATCTCGTAACCTAATTCCTAAAGCAGTCATGGGAAGGTTAAACTTAGACATCACTAGACCCTACAAGGACCTGTTTTCCTTTGATTCTAGTCAAGTCAAATGTGTTGGCTTGATAAAAGATCTGTGTGTAAATCTAGTCCAGTGCCCAACAAAGAGTATTGTTATAGACATAGTAGTTGTTGATATCACACCGAAGTATGGTATGTTGTTATCTCGCTCATGGGGAGCAAAATTACAAGGCTCATTGAAATTAGACATGTCGTATTCTACCATTTCTATATTTAGCCAGCAAAGAAAACTTTATAGGGACAACCTAATGAAATACATGGTAAGAAGTTTAAAAGAACGACATAATTAACCTATTTATTCCATGCATTCTATTCTAGACTCATTTATCTTTTATAATTCAAAAAATAACAAATATGAAATCACAACTTTTTAAGAAAAACACAAAGAACCTAGTAGCGTAAACGTAACACATGAGTCTCTATGGAATTTATATTTTAATGCATATGTAAATTGATAAGGAGTATGAGCTAGTGTATGGATCTAGAATTTAGAGAATGATCATTCAAAAGGACATAATTTTAGATTAAATTTCAAATGCACTAACAACATGGTAGAATATGAAGCATTAGTGCTAGGCCTTCAAATCATAAGAAAACTTGGAGCTAAAAGAGTTTCCATCATGGGAGACTGAAAACTCATTATAAAATAGGTCAAGTGAGAGTACATCACCAATAACCCTAGACTTAGCTGCTACAGAGAAACCATCCTAGACTTGATAAATTGTTTCCTTGAGACTGACTTTGTTGTTATTCCAAGGAAGCAAAATATGCAAGCTCATAGCTTAGCCACTTTTTCTAGCACATTGTTTAGTCAATTTAGTGTTATCTAAATTGCTAGTATTAATTGTCAACCCGGGGCTCGTAAACTGATGAAGTGAGGGTGTACTATATGTACTTAAGTAACTTTCTTAGAGCTTTTGTTGTTTAGGGGGGTTGCTTATGATTAACTTATCTTCTTAAAATGGAATAATGATTATAGACAAATGAGTGCAAGTGTGTGAAAGGTGATCTCTATATGAGTGAAAGTGTGTGTGATGGTGATTTTTAATTGCTTGCTGAATTTGTAAGAGAAAAGAACTTGAAAAAGATGAATAAATCAAAATGACTTTTGAAAGTAAATGACCACAATCCAAATGCATTAGTCTCTATCCATACTGCTGCAAATAAAAGAAATAAGAAAATCACTTCAAGGATTGTTGTTAGTGATGATCTCCTTCTAACTCTCTGCTTCTACCGCCATTGCATAAAACACGATTAGAAGGTAGCTGAAGACAAATCCAAGAATTGATAAAAACTCTAATCTACTCTAGTTGACAAATTGTAACACTACTAAGCCTTTTCCAACATACTGCTTCCTACATATGTGATTATGTGTAACAAGTGGAAAAAGTGTTAGTATCACAAGCCAAGTCTACTCAATTACAAGCTGCAATTAATCAATGTTCTGTTCTCTTGAAAGATAAGCCATTCATGATAAAGAGAGCATAAATTAGTTAGCATCCAACTTATAAAACTACACTAAAACTAGTCTAGAAAAACAGAGTAAAGAGGGCAGCATAATGAATAAGACAACTGCAACTACCATTAGACATTAAAGCAAATACACACATAAATCCCGGGCTAAAAGAAATCTGCAAGGAAATAACACTGATCAGCTTGAAAGAAAGGAAAACAAATAAAAGAAACTATACATGCTTAAGGAAATGAATAAGCAAAGAAAAAGATACTGCACATAAAATACTTTACAGTGGCAGAAATGAGCAGGGGCCCTCTATCCATTCAGCCACAAGAAAACTCAAAGATCTGGAAACTTCAAAACAGTGCTATGTCTATTCCTTCATTTGCAGAAAATGTACAAAACAGAGTGCTAGGATAGCACTAAAACACAGAGTTCACAATGCTCTTAAATGTAACACAGGTTTATAAAATTACAAATGATAAAAATCTAATGAGCGTACACAGACACAGCTATTTATAGAGATTTCTAAGATAGCCTATTCGTGCAACTGATTAATTGAAAAGCAACAAACTGTTATGCGTATTTATGGTCCCTTGACACTTCATACGGCTGCGTGGATGAGTTTAGTGGTTCTGTCGTCATGGGTAATGAATCCCATGTTGGATCATGTCCCCTGCCATTTGTAGATCGTGGACAAATCACCGTTTAAGATGACGTGACCAAGCAGCTCACAATCACCGTTAAACAGCCTTGAGTTGACCGTGACTTGCCTAGCTTTGACCGTGGATAAAGATGACGTGGATGGCTGGAAAAATGGGACAGGA
>APFE030357751.1:96712-134499 GCA_000404065.3 Pinus taeda | reverse complement strand
AATAATAAATAAATAAAATGTTATTCCAGCATCAACGCTTTTCTTTTTGAGGGTGTTTTTTGCACAATTTTTGCACATAAAAATTCAATTTTACTGGCAGTTTTTTAAAATGTTGAAAATTGACTCTAAAAAAAACATCTTTCCAATATCAACTTTTCATTTTCAGGGTGTTTTTTGCACAATTTTTAAACAAAAAATTCATTTTCACTGCGATTTTTAAAACATGTTCAAAATTGACCCCAAAAGAAAAGCATTGTTCTAATATACACACTTTTCGTTTTTAGCACTATTTTTCACGTTTTTTGGGGGCTTTTTGGCCAGAGTTCTTGTTTTGAGCTTATAGTTCCCATTTCAAAGTTTACATTGTTGTGCCAATGAATTACAATATATGGTCGGATTCATTTCTTATTTCTCTGGGGTTGGTTCCTAGTGTATATCCTCCTCTTCTAATGTTTCTTGTTCCTTTTCTTCCTCCTCTTCACAATCTACGTAAAATAATTTCTTCTCGGCACACTTATGACCTTTAGTCAATTTTCTATCACAACTCTAACAAAGCGCTTTTTCTATTTTTTCCTCCGATTGTTGTGGTGTCAACCTTTTAGGTTGTGGAAGGCTAGGAGCAGCAACACTTCCATCTTTATAGTTGTGAGTGGTTAATTTCCTTATTGCCATAATTTTGATTTCAATTTTTCTGGCCACACTAAATGCCTTCGCCAACGAATCAGGTTTCCAAAGGTGAAACTTATGTTGGATGTTATCCTTTAAATTCCCGATAAAGACATCAATCATATGCTCCTATAGAATATTAGTTACCCTAATATTCAATTTTTGGAAGTCCTCAATGTGCTTCACCATTGAACTCTTCTATTTGAGATTTATCAATTAGTTAAAGAAGGTGTTTCTCTTTGTATCCTCATAATGTGCTATCATCTACTTCATAAAAATTGACCAAGTGACAAGTGGTTTATGAGAACAAAGTCATCGATACCATACAAACCAATTGGTTTCTAAATATAAAGATACAATGCATATCTTTTGTGTTTGTTGCACATCATGGAGATCAAAATATTGCTTCAGTTGTAGTATCCATGTTATCTGATCCTTGCCATCAAAATTCCTCATATTGATCTTTGGAACGTGGTGGGTCTTAAAGCCAACATAGAAGTCTCTAAAATCATAATTCATATTCCTTTCTTCCTCATCATGATTTTCATGGATTACCTTGACACCATAGGGAAGCCTTTCTTGTAGCAACTTTGTCAACCCTTCCATCTTGACATTCATCATTGCTTTCACGTCTGCTTTTAAACCACCCTTCAAACCTTATATTTCCCTTTTTAGTTTTACTTATAAACCATCCATCTTAACATTCATCATCGCTTCCAATTCATTTTTGGTTACTCTTTGCGAGAGTGAAATTTGTTGCAGTTGGTCTCATAATTTTGATATACTATGTTGAATTTTTTCCTCTTCTCCATTTTTTGTTTTGAGGAATTTTAGAATCAAACATTGATATATATACTTCACTCTTCCCTTGGAACCACTTCAAACTAATTTTTCAAACAAAATTACGCAAATTAAAAAAAAAAAAAAAAAAAAAAAAAAAAAAAAAAAAAAATACACACATTTTGCTTGCTTTTTAGGAGCTCGATATTGAAATTGTTGTATCTCTGTAATTTCAGATCTTTAAGGTGTAAAATTTCTTCTTTTGGTATCCCTATGACTCTTATTTTCAATGCCACAAATCTGACCAATATTGGATTCTTTAAGAAACATGATGCCCAATATCCCACGATGACCACATTATATATTGGTTCAGTAGAGTGAACTTGTAGAAGTGCCATGTGTCCTTGTTTCAGCCTTGCGCTCTGGAAATGATACACGAAAACCTAAAGTTCATGCACTTTCAGTGAAATTTTATAGAATTTAAATTTGATGCTTAAAGAGAAAGTTATGACTATTTTCCCTAGGTCACATGTTTGAGATTGAATTCTGGAGTCCGAAAAAACCATAACTTCTTGGACCATATCTCAAAAAATATAGCGAACCAAGGGCTGAAATTTTTACACAAAGTTCAATAATCTAAATTTTAGCTTCTGAACCCTCGTAGAAAATAAGTTATAGTTAAAATACCAAGATTGTTTCTTTGAAGTAGAGAAACCCTAGAATCCAAAGCTATGATACCAAACGGTATGAAATCATCTCACGAAATAGAAGAAAAGATAGATTAACGACTTGAGAAATAGCCTCTTCGAGGAGGAAACCTCCTTTACATCACATAAATGAAAAATTCTTGGATGATACAAATGATTAGACCTCCTTCGTATATATAGAATTCTAAGGGGTCAAAATATAATCATAGTCTACATAACAATAATAATGTAAGGGCATAACAATAATAATAATGGGCTTCTATGAGGCACAACAATAATAATAGGAGGCTACATTAACAATAAAAATAAGGGGGCTACACTATTATTATAGGGACCTAACATAGTGTCACCTCTATAAAAATGAGGGACAAAATGTTTCCCTTAACTGTTATCTTTGAGATTTTGACCAACACCAATGATCAATAGGTACATGCACCAAATCCCTTCTTTTTAAAAACTTGCGAGGATTAAAGAAGAGTAGGTTCCTATGCTAGGCTATATGACCTTGTTGCCAATAGCTCACCACATGACCATGGTAGTTCGTGGGCATGTTAAAAAAATGTGTTGGTGTTTGTCCAAAATTGACTACAAGTTTCAATGAACAAGCCAAAACCATCCTCAAAGGTTCGAGTAACATGGAATTATGTAATAATGTTAGAATGACCTTTTTTAGAATATTTTCCATACAATGGAGCTAACTATTTATGGAAATCCTGCTTCAAGACCTTTGAGCATGTGGAAATGCCTATCCTTCTAAAAGCTTATGTAAAAATTTTGAAAATGCATGGTCATGAGGCCTGATGTTCCCATCCATTTTCTACCCAAAACAATATCACAATCACCCATTTCAATCTCAAACATGTGAGTTTTCACAAAATAACTACCCATTTGAAAAGTTTCCATTTCACACCAACCTCCATGTTTCATAGGTCCCCCATTAACAATCATAATTTGAAAGTTGCTAACAACATAGATACACTAGTTTGCCTCCTGGGAATGAAAAAATGAATGAAATTATGGGTGTTGACATGGTTGATTAAGACAATTAACTTTCAATGCTCAATATGGCCAACCAACTTTAACATATATGGAGAGACCCAATACCAGCTAAGGATGCAAAGAGATTTGGGGTTCTTTACTTAGTTAATCGGGAAGAGGAACTTCATTAGTTGGGGAATGGGTGACATCCCCTTAAGTCCCTATGTTAACTTAATCATCAAAAACATCCTTAGATATGGCCACAAATAATTTATGTTCCTTACATTTATTCCCTAGAGAATATTTTCCATCACAATTGTCGCAAAGACCCTTGAGTTGGAATTTTGCAATTTTGACTATTTTCAACGTGTGGACCTTTAACGGTTGAAGCATGTTGCTAAGGAACCACCTCATTTGGATGTGTATGGGAAACAAAGTTGCGACATTTTAACTAGGAATATGATGAAACTTGTGCGTGAAAAAAAAGCTAAGTGGCCTCCAAACAACAAGCAAGGTGGTTCATCTCAATATGGGCATTGATTTCCTCCTTAACACCATAGATAAAGTATTATTTAAAAAATCCATCAAAATAAAAAATATGAAATTAGTATCTTGGATAAAGCGAGCAAACAATTTTTTAATAAACTATTTCCATGTAATGAAATCTCAATAAGATTTGTTATGCCATTCCAACACTATCAACGTTACCTATCGAAATATAGGACGTTAAGTTTGAAGTTTCATTATGTTATCCATTGAGGGAAAAAAAATTCAACCTATATTCTATCTCATCAAAATTATGTTTGGGTATGTATTATGTCATTTCCACGACTAGTTCCATGTGTTGTATGTTGCACTGAGCGCAGTGGGGGAGTCATGGGGGGGTGCAACCCCTACTATAAGGGGGTTTGTAGGGAGGAAAATAGCCCCCTACACAAGGTTCGAGGTAGCACCCGAGGAGTATTTTTTTTTCATATGGAACCAAGGATGTGAGGCTGACCCAAAGATGGTGGGCATACCTACCCATGGTTTTGTGCATGGGGTTTACACATGGTTTTGAGAATGATGGTTTTCTTCCTATGGTATTTTTTACATCTGGTCAAAGGAACTACAATTATGTTCTAATCTAGGGTTAGTGGACTGGGGTTTGTGAATGCTTATGCATATATATATATATATAATATAATATAAGATAATTATTATAATATTATATATATATAATATATATATAAATATATTATATAATAATATAATATATATATATATAATATTGTAACATTGAAAGGAATATAGTGAAAAATCAATCTGGTAGTCCTAATTTTGGGATGCGAGGGAAAATGTTTGTGTATATTTGTTTTATGTTCTTGCTATTGTATATTTTTATGTTTTAAGAATTCATTTGTAAGTAACTTTTGTACAAGGTTAGAACCTACACTTATTTTAATCAACTTTAGTGATATAATACATCAAATTGTATGAACACTCAGAAAGGAATGACCACTGTGGTAACCTTCCTTGTTAATGTGATTACCCTTATTAGATCCTTAATCTAGGAATTCAACAATCTCATCATGCATACACTCTATTTTCTCAATCTTGTCAATTCAAAGGCTGACTTGTGCATTGATAGAAGACATGTTGTTTGCTAGTGTACTCACTCACTAGGTGAGAGAATTAGCTAATTAGAAGAGACATTGAACCATTTCTTTACTTCATCCATGGTCACCATGGTGTACGTGTGTGTTATGGGACCATGGGGACCACTAGATAGTTCATCCAAGAGCTAACCCCACGCAATCTATGTTCTAAGAGGAATTTGTGGAGATGGGTCATAAGCAATTGTACTAGAGAATCCACAAAATGAGATACTAGAGAATTACACCATGAATATCAACATGGTGCAATGTGTTCTCCCATAATGGTATTGGTAGGAACTACAAATTTTTTTCTTTATTTTAGTGGGAGCTTTATTACATTAATAGAATTCTCAAATTCTTGAAATTTAAAATTATGGAGGAATCTCCTTCCCTATGATATATAAGGTAGGGTTCTAAGGACAAAGGAGTGTTGAGTATTATAGCTCTTTGGTATACTTTCTAATACTTGATTGTTTCATGGCACCAAGGATACACTATATCTTTAGTCATACTACCCAATTTGTTAGCACATAAGAGTGATCTCCCTATGCGTTGTTCTTGGGGTTCTATAACAACAAGACAACAAACATGATTATGTAACATTGGTTCTAAGTGCACCTTGAGGGATTTGATTTCCCTCAGGGTAAATGGAAAGCAAATCCATATAAAAGTGTTCTCTAATGTAGTACTACTCAAAGGTGTGCTAAAAAAGGTTGTAAGGGTGTCCAACTAGGTGATGTCACTTGCATTTTATGCATGTATTCCTTGCCAACTACAAGTTACGCATTAAAATATGTATCTCTTCATTATTTAAACATAATGAAACATTTCTCTAGTTTGAAAATCTAAAATTTATTCATATACTAACAGGATTTAATACCACTTATAATGTTGCTCCATAATTAAAACAAGATATTCAATTCAAAACAAAATAAACAAAAATATAACTAGAAAAAGCAAGTAAACAAAACTAATATATGGTAACAACAATCCATAAGAAAATCTTTATAACTTACACCTTTAAAAAACCAACCTCTAACTAAACATACCTCCAAATACAATAATATTCACTTAACCATCAATTACAAATAATTTCTAATTGACTAAAACCCTTAATTAAGACTCTACTAATAAAACCTCGACCTCCACTAATAAACCTCAAAAAAATTATTTAATAATACCACACCTTAATTGATTTCATAGATTATTATCTCATGGATCTTATTTCATTAAATGACCCAATAAAACAAGTAACAACATATTCTCTTAATTAAAAAAGTCAAAATAAACCCTACACCAAAATCTTAAAATAATAAATTTTTATATTGAAACTTTCCAAACATTAATATTTTGTCCATATTTTATGAAAGATGATCAGTGATTAAACTTTTCCACTTTTCCATGAGTTGAGAACACTTCTCACTCATTGATAGTGCCATGTTTGGTGGATAACTAAGAGCATCTGGCCTAGCTTGACACGTGGATGGTCATTGTAAAGCAGGTGAGAACACTTATCACTCCTGCCATGTATGGGTGGATAACTTAGACCATCCAGCCTTGACCTAACACGTGGATGGTCCAATGGAGATGAACATGGAAAATTTTGTTCCATAATCACTCAAGGTAAAAGTTCAATGGGAAGTTAGAACAACGAAAGCGACACCTTATTTATTTATTTAAGAAAGCATTGTCAATGATAGTGTCCTATTGTTAAATAGAATTATTCCAATCATAAGATACCCTTGGGTTTGAATCTTTCACATACGTTGATTTAGATACTATGAAGTTGACGTTTTGGAATCCGGATCCATAATTTACAATTTACAAGTCATCTTCAAGATAACGATTATTGTTTGCGGGCAATGGTGGGGCCACGCTGTCGGGCCGCTGCCTCCCAAGTGCCCCTCACCACTTTCCATTGGATGCATTCATTTATTTGGCGTGATTCATTGATTTGTCTTTACTTTCTTTCTTTTAACTTTTCGCGAGAATTTTTACAGCTCCGACGGCGCGTCGGGCCCATGCTCTACTGATGATTCATTATAAGGTGGGGAAGGCATATTTACCAGTCTATTGAGTAATTAATATGGGCAAGGCATATTTACCAGTTTATTTAGTAATTAATATGCAGGGTATATATTGTTTATTTCTGGATAATGTATTTGTTTCAATTTTACTGTCAGCATATATTGTCTGGCATATTTATGGTTTGATAGGCTGATAAATATGGGTTGCCATTCTGGCATATCTATCACTTAAATTTATCTCAACATATTTATCATTGGATAGACTGATAAATATTGGTTGCCATCATGGCGTATTTCATTTTTTTATCCAAATTAGGATATATAATTTTATTTTTACTATATATAAATATTAAGTTCATAAGTTTAAATTCAAAGAGTAAAAAGTAAAGTATTTATATTTTTATTATAAATTTTTCATAATTAAGTTGTGCATAAAAGTGATATTCTGTCTCGAAAATAAAAAGTCATTATATACTAATTTGATGTTTGTTTAGTCATAATTTTAAATTAAATATCTTATAATAGTAATTTTATTTTAAACTTTAAAAACGTTAAAAATTTTGAAAATAATATTATATTATTATTATTATTATAATACACTTGATGGTTGTATAGGCAAAGTGTAAGGAACACACCACCATTAGATTTAGGAAATTTTAATGAATATATTATAGATGTTTATCGGTATTTATATATTAATATTTTAAAATAATAATTTTTTTTGTTTGTCAATTAGTCTAAGTTCATCAGAGTTTGATCTGTGGTTTGAAAAACCTTGATCCAAAGGCATCTAAACTATCAAAATCATCTTGGATGGATTTTTGCTTATGAATTTGAACCAATAAACACACATAACTTAATAGAAGACCCATCACATCTTTTCTAATACCATAAACTTAAATAATAAATTTAAATTTATTATTAGAAAATTTAAATATTAATTTATTTTATATTAAATAATAAAATGATATATAATGAATTTAATTCTTTATATTTATAAATTAAATTTATAATAATAATATTTATTTCAATTTAATTTAATAATAAATTTATTTGAAATTTCATTTAAAAAAACCAGGGTTTTTCCAATACATTTTTGAAACAAATCTCTCAAATTAATATCCAAAAGTTGAAAATGATAGAAATAAAAAAGTGGGAGACATTTCTTGATAGACATGTCTCTCTATGTTGGATGCAGTTGAGAAGAGAACATGCTAACCAACACTCATTTCTATAAGTTAGATTTTATGTCACATCTTTGTCCCCTACATGTGGTCAGCCAACTAAAAATGAAAATTACAAATCTTGATTCTTTTCTAATCAAACTTAAAGCATAAGTGTGGGCGGTGTGGGCAAGGAAAGGGATGTACCATGTAAAGTAAATATTGATATGACATGGGATTCCAATTATAACATAGATTAGAGTTAAACAATTTACATATATTATATAGTTGAGAAAGTGGATTCGAATTTTTCAATGTATTGTATCGAATTTTAAAATTTTAAATGAAGGGATATAAATAACATTAATGTATAACTCATTTTTAATAAAATTGTTATTAATATAAGTGTAAATAAACAAATTAGAATTTTTTATTTTTAAAGCGGTAAAAATTAGTGATCAACTTCTTATTATTTTGTTTTTTATTTTCAGCTAGTAAGGTTTAGTTCAGATTGTTGTGCATGTCGGGAATTAGCAGTGGGGTAAAAATTAGTGATCAACTTTTTATTATTTTGTTTTTTATTTTCAGCTAATAAGGTTTAGTTCACATTGTTGTGCACGTCTGGAATTAGTAGTGTGTGCAACACTGTTGTTTGTCGTTTATTTATGGTTTGTAGTTGAGGGGTAAAGTATTAAAGGGTTAAGTGCATGTCAAAGGGAGTTGTCTTTTCTCAAGGGTGTCCAAATCATCATTTTCCACAAGCACTAAATCTTAATTTCCTCACTCATTGAGCTAGGGTTGGCTATGGAATTAGAGACAACTGAGTATATTAGGCATAAGGGAGGTCATTTCAGCAAGTATGAGGCCATTCTAACTCATACACATCATGCCTCCATCATTTTTCAATAAGTCAGTCCAGGAAACAAACCATTCGCCACACATAGGGCCGATTTTTCTTCAAACTATGTTTTATACCAAACATGGATGAATTTGGCAAATGTGAGAGAGGATTTTGTCCATAATAGGCCAAGGATGAAAAAAAATCCTTCACGTTTTACACAGGTGTCATGGTTTTAGAGAAATGTCAAAAATACAGTTACTACAAAAGAGTTGTTGCACTTCTACAGTGACTAGGAAAATCAATTTTTCTTCTAGCTGGATTGTCCAAATGACTTGCTTGATGAGTCAACTGATAACTAGAGAGAAATATATTTCCAATGAGCTATAATGATCTCAATTTGGAGTTGAGGAAGATCTCCAAAAGTTTCCTGCAAGATAACACTTAAGTTTTACACCCTCATTATGCACGTTTTGACCAGTATTGGGATAATTAACTTTTCAAGAGCTATAATTGATCGTTTTCAGTGCTTGATAGGTCCATTATGTAGCCAAGAGAGATACCTTTCCAATGAGCTATCATGGGCTCAATTTGGACACCGAGAAGGCAGTCAAAATCAATTTGCAAGTTGGAGGACATGTTTAACCAGGGCGTTGCATGTTGGGAGAAGTCGTTGTGCACCTATAAGGTCAAGGGCACATTTGCCAGTCTGAGCCTGAGTAAAATTCAATGGTGTTGCATGCATGTAGGTTGAAGGTCATGCTTGCTGAGGATGCTACGTGCTGGCACTCGCTGCTGCACGTTTGGCCAGAGGAGCCTGCTAAACCTTAGGAGCGCCAAAACACCACTTCCTTCATTTGCTCAAAGCCACAAAAGCTTCAACTACCTGCATACAACAAGTAAGTGACCTGGTATCTCTTTTTCTCCATCAATTAAGAAAATTGACACCCTAAATTTTGAAACCCTAAGCAAAGCTCTCTTGCATGCTTCCATCATCACCTCTTTGATCAGAATTACAGTACTTCTTATATTTTGTCACCTTCCTATCATCCTAACTGTATTTCACTCTACCTCCTCACTGTTTCACTCATCTTGGCATATATATTAGTTCCTCAAGTTTTCACCTATAAAGCATGGAAAAATACAGTAGTTCAAAATAAGGGGTATTAGATTTGAACCCACTAATACAACAGAACTTATGGAATCACCAGTTGCAGTATCATGTTTCAGGCACATGGGTTGTTTAGAGTTTTGCCAAAGGGTTGAGACGGTGAATTTTCATCAACTGTTAACCAATCAGTTCATCCTCAATTTGCAAAACAACCAGGTCACTTTAGCCAGGGTCACATTCACTATATCTTCAGCCATCATATCACAGACCACTCGAATTCCAAATCTAGGAGAGAAATGGTTCAAGTAGAAAAATTTGCATCACAGTTTTTACTAGCCATATCTTAAAACAAGGTTCAAAAATGATAAGAAGAGAATTTTCCCTTTCTCTTATCTTTTGGACAAGTATGTTCCATTGATGAAGATCATCATGAGGTATTTCACATCTAACGGCAGGTTTTCCCGACTATACTCATACCACATCAGGTTTCTCATGCACTTTACCAGGGTAAGAATGCTCGATTTTCCATATTACCTTTTCAGGAGTATTGACAAGATGACATATATTGCTCATAAAAGGGACCCATCTCATCAGATGCATAGAATTTTCCATCATTCTCTTATCAAAATGATAGTCCTCCATCACTTAAATCAACTAGGAATTACTTGGGAGGCCTTCATAGCTAATGAACCACCTACTCAGCTAGCTCCCTGCATTCCTCCACCATCCTCCACTCATCCATCTACTTCTCATCCACCACAACCTACTTATCACTCATCCTCAACAAGTCATTCTTCACCTGAAACCTCCACACCATTTCATTTATCCATTCATTCACCCACTAGAGATGATGACAGTGATGGACGACATGATGAGCATGATGACAGCGAGGCACACGATGTACACACTGAGCATGGTCAGATTAGTATACCACAGAGGAATAGTTTACAACCATTCGCTTTCACCTATCAGAGGGGAAAGAGGTAGGTGTTTTCCCCATGGAAAGTGGGGGGGCCTTGCCTTCGTCATCAATATTATAGGTTAAATGGAAGGAGAAAATTGTAGAGGAAGCAGAGGTCAAACAGTAGCATGAATAACATGACATTGAAAAGGATTTTCTCCTTGTGGACACTAGTGATGAGGAGGAAATAAATCTTCTCAAGCTGCCTTGAGAACAAAGGATGCCAAAATCAGGGAGCTTGAGGTTAATTTACAAAGAGCCCAATATGTTATCTCCTTCTATGAGCAAGAGAACAAGCAACTAGAAGTTAAGCAGGAGCTTATGCAAATCAAGTACATCAAGGCAAAGAGGGAAGCTGAGAAAGCCAAATTTCAGCTTGATGAGGCTTATGGAGACTATGAAGAGCCAAATGATGAACAGGGACAAAGAAAAAGGCCAAGAACAAGAGGTTTGAAAAAGGCCTTAGAGATTGAAAGACAAAAGGAGGAAAAATTGGAGGAGCAGCTCACTTTAAATGAGAAATTGGTCAAGGACATAGCTAAAAACATAGAGTCTTGGCTTGAGAAAGTGAACACACACCTGGAGACCCTCTTGGACAAAGAAAATAGAGATGTTGAGTTGCAAAGGAAGATGGACAAGTATTATGCAAGGAGAAACCAAGTGGCAAGGAGCAAGCTCAAAAGAGCTCACAAGAAAATTGACAAATTAAACAAGCAAGAGGAGAGGAGGAGACTTGACATGCTTGCTGAGGCATCCCTACATGCCTCTAATCTTTGATCAGCTATAAAAACACATTTTTGGGTACCTTGACCATTTTGAGTATTGAAGTTACTTGCTGAGATTTTTAGATAATTTTTAGCACAGGCATGGAGGTCCAACGCGCAGCGTTATGGGCGATGCGTTTTTTTTGGGGCATCCAATGAGGAAAAGGTCAGAATTTTTGGGTTTCTAGTGATAAGTAAATACACCCTGTACTTTTGCTAAGGATTTGGAGGAGAACTGGTTGGTTAAAAAGGCCAAAATCCCTCAAAAAATGACATTTCTACCCTCTTTTTGGCCTAGGCGTTGCGCACTGAGCAGTGTTGGGCGAATTGATTTTTGACTAGGAAAATGACATCCAAATTCAGAAATTCAAGTTGTTCTAGAAAGTAGATAGGATGTTCTTTCCAACAAGCTATTGTGGGCCCAATTTGGACAAAACGAAGGCCTCCAATCATGTAGCTGAAGTTGAAGGGCGTGCTTGGCATTGGCGCTGCACACCTAACACTGGTGTTGCACATTTGCCAAATTGTCCATTTTTTCAATATTTTGTCCCATTTTTCACTTTCACCTTGGAAAATCATGATTTTATCCTTGTAATTGATCATTTGAATGTAATTATGATGCTTCTAGAGCTTACTAGGGTAGATTCATCAGGTAAAACAAGTTTATGAGGTGTAATGTATCAGTTTGTTTGGGTTAGGGATGAGTCACTTTGACCACTCTATTTTCTTGTTTGCAATTCATATCTTTTTAGAAACAGCTCCTCTTCTCATGGATTCAACCCCTTGAGCTTAGGATGAGTTGTTTTGGGGTCTATATGATGATTTTCCTCAGTGATTGTATGGCTTGGACTCAGTTGGATGCTTAGGATTTGAGTAGACATCATTTTGTATCAGTTTTTAGCAGGAGATTAATGAAAAGTTGTAGCTATTTCTTTGGGATCCATGTGGTATGATGTTCAATTCAGTTTTCTCTATTGTGATCATATGTTAAAATGTTTTTTGTACTTAATCAATCATTTCATTGCTTTTAAGTGGATGTTTTCAAGTTGATAGGTAGAACCCATAATATTTAGGCTCTGTTTTTGGGAAAATATTCACAGTCTATTTTTTTGCCAGTTTAGGAAGAATCCATGTTGCTTACATGCTCTTTCTAGCTCCTCACCTGTCTTGAATCACCTCACCCATCAAACTCTAGAGTGTTGAGCCTTGTGCCTACCTTTCCCCATCGAACACCCTGTAATTTTGACTTAATTTCCTTGTCCTAACTATTTGGCTCCTCCTGATCCAGCAAAACCCTTCAAAATCAAATCAAACCTTATGCTACTATACCTAGCCTAATATTAGTTTCTTGATCCAGTCATTTTGGCTGAGATCCTTATGGAGAGAGCCCTGTCCTGACCTAATAGAGATAGCTACTTAGATAAGCGTGGTTTGTGGTTACCCTGGCATTGCCTTCCTTCATCCTAAGGTTCAATCCAAGTGATAACATAGTGGCGACCATACTGGGGAATGAGTGAAAGGTTTCGTATTCCCTGGGAAATATCATCAAAGTTCAGTTCTAGATCTAATTGTTGATGGTGGAAAACCATCAAACGTAGGAAGGTTGAAATCATTCACCTAGTGACTCCAAATCAGTTTCGAGATCATATCCAAAGACTCCACTGGAGGATGAACCCGACCAACAGAAACACGAAAGGACAATATGGAAAGATCAGGTATTCAAGTTGGAATTTCATCCAAGACATTATGTTCTTTGTCATCAATTATTTTTTCTCTTTTCCCAAGAATGTCAAAAAGATTTTACAAAGTATATTGTATTTGAGAAAATATCCTAGACCCTCGTGTGATTCCTTCCCTTTAAAGATTGTGAAAACAAATTCTTCGTACTCCTTTAATCTTGATCAAGACCCTTATTTTGAATCTTATGATGACCATCTTCAACTTGATGAGCCTAAAGAGACCAAGACCAATTCTACAGCTTCTGTACATACTCCTACACCTTGTAAAATTCCAAATCGATACAAACCACTCATCTTACCTCCTATACTCCATGCTTAACCTAAAAATCATTACCTATACCTACCGAGGTTTGATGGTGAATATGACAATATCGCTGCTGAGAGACATATGCAGAATTTTGAGAATTTCCTCCAAATTTTTGAAGTCGACGAAGAGGATGTCAGTATCAGGTTATTCACTCTTTATTTGCAAGGAAAAGTCAAGAGTTGGTTCAAAAACCTGCCTGATGCACTCATCTCAAATTTCTAGCAGTTCGTCAAGGTTTTCCTCGACAAGTGGGTGGTCAAACAAAACCCTTTCTTGATTGTAGAAGAGTATAACCAGCTGAAAACACTGCCAAGGGAGATAGTGCAACAGTTTTCTGCTAGTTTTAACCATGTGTATTTTTCAATGCCTACTAATATAAGGCCTCCTCCTGGATCTGCTCTCTTGCACTACTCGGATTCCTTTGATCTAGAAATGGAGTTTTAGCTAAGGGAAAAGAACCTTGCAACACTTGAAGAGATGCAGAACAATGCAGTAGATGTAGAGACTAATTTGTTGATCAGAAGGGCAAAGCTGAAGGAAGAAGAGAGGGAGAACATTGTAGAGCACCTAACATCTTCAGAGGTAAAGATCGATATTTTGGTAAGTAAAATGGAATAAATGATGCAAAGAATCACCTCGAGAGATGATTTTTCTATTCAAGATCACCATGACCCACTTGTCCCAGAAAAAGAAAAGATTGCTAGCCCTAAAAACTTTCCTGCTAATCCTAGCTACCATAGATTTGAAAATGGATTTGTAGATCAATCTGAGGAGAAAAAATCTGATAATATAATGTGTATGATTGGTGAAATTGCTTATATTGATGATTTTCCAAAGTTTGATCAATATGATAATTATTATGTTCTCCAAACAGAAGCTAATCTTGCAGAGCAATCAGTGGCTAGTTTGTGGGAGGAGGAAGTTCAGTTTCAGCAGCTCGAATATAGTAATCAACTGAAGCATATCAACTATGACAATGATGGGGAAAGTGTAGAAAATTTTGAAGTAAGTGAAGTATCTTTTCCTCTTTTTTTTACTTCATTTCAGTTCATCAGAGGTAACTTTGATGTGAGCAAAAATCAGCACTCATTGAGTTTTGATCTTGACAATCAAGAGGATAATAATTTTTTTTATCAAAGCTCCTTACGCATGTGTTTCTCCTCATTTGCAAAAATAAGAGAAAATTATAAGCAAATAGATAAGCGAGTGGTCAACACTATAAAGGATAAACCTTTTCATGAATTGGTCGAGGAAATCATTTGCGACATAGAAGCCTCCCTAGCTCTAGATTTGTAGCCACCGAGTTCCATTGAATTTCAAATTGTAGATGAAGGCTTGGAAGTTAAAACATATGATCAAATGATGCAAGATGACTCTGTACCACTATGTTTTGAAACATTTCAATTTTTAAAGAAAAAATTTCATAATATCTCTAAAGCAAAGGATGAGCAACCTATAGAGTGTCATGCAGTCTCATTAAAACTGATGGAAAATAGGTTGCAACAATCTTTGCAAGTTTTTCATGACCCAATAGCTGATATGTTGGATGATATTTGTAGTAAAATTCCTTCTCCATTAGCTAACTATGAGCCTGAAAAGAATGTTGATATAAACTTGATCCGATAGTCGACTTCATTGTCTTGTTCAGCAGGAGTTTCATTACAAAGATCATACCAAGATTTGCAGTCATATCAGGAGATTAATGAAGAGGATTTTTGTTTTGTTGTTGATCATCAAGAAAAATTAGTCATTCATGAGTTTCAAGATCCTTTTGTCAATTTGTTGCAGTCATCAAAGAAAGAAAACATAGATGTTACGAAAATTTTAAGACGAAAGTATGAAGACTGTCTGGAGTGGAGCAGTAACATATTAGATGGGCTAGAAATCAATATGTATTCCTATGAAGATACTTTCGCAGCATTCTTAAGGTTAGCAAGTGGGCTTGTGCTTTGAAATTTCATCAAGATTCAATCTGTTGACAAATTTTCATGTGAGTTGCCTTTCATTAGTTCTCTCTTCTTGTTCATAAACAAGCACTTGCGGAGAATTCAAACAGCAGACAGAATGCTTACTTGGTTGCATTGGTTTTTTCATTTCACTTGATCAGGTGATGAATGGAACATTTAGAGTAGGCTTTATTGAATAAGTACCATTTTGAGCATATTTTTCAGTTTGTCAGTTGTGTTTTAGTATTGAGTTAGTTTTTGGTTGAGTATAAGTCAGTTTGTGTCTTTGAGTCATCAGTATTCAGTCATGTATTTCAGATTGAGTTTTTTTTTTTTACTCCATGCCCAATGGATAAGGCTACTTGGTCTACGATTTTCTTGGCACCTCCAAGGAGCTACCATCCCCAATGGAGCCAATATTAGAGTCAGTATTTGCATACTGCCATCAGTGATCAAAATTTCTCTTTTCATATTCATTTTAGGTGTCCCACTCAGAAATTTTTTATCATTCCACTAGGTCATGCAAAAAAATTAGTCACTGATGGTAGTCCTAGTCCAAAAACATCACTCTTCCCTAAATGTGATCACTTTCTAGCATAGTTTCATATCTTGTTGATTGTACATCATCCATAAAGTTATTTTTTATCATGCCATTTGTATCAGTCATGAGGTCATTATGTCATCTTGAAATTCAGTCCTTCAAGGTATCATTAGGTATTTTAGGGTTTTCCAAGGTTTCATTAGGTCATTAGGGTTGCCAAGGTTCCATTCTATTGCATAAGACCAACAAGTAGAGGGTGATCAAATAACATCCCTTCACCATGTGAAGATGATTTGTAAAGAGAAATGCTTATTTCATTATGTAATTTTATGTCTTTCAAATGAAATAATTTCACCATCTCAACTTGTTAACTCAGTGTTCCAAAGATTCCAAACCATCAAAAGATCAATTTGTCAAAGGAAATAGTCAAGTGAAAGGGTAAAGTTTCAAAGGGTTAAGTGCATGTCAAAGGGAGTTGTCTTTTCCCAAGGGTGTCCAAATCATCATTTTCCACAAGCACTAAACCCTAATATCCTCACCCATTGAGCTAGGGTTGGCTATGGAATCAGAGACATCTGAGTATATGAGGCATAAGGGAGGTCATTTCAGCAAGTATGAGGTCATTCCAACTCATACACATCATGCCTCCATCATTTTTCAATAAGTCGGTCCAAGAGACAAATCATTCGCCACACATAGGGCCAGTGTTTCTTCAAACTATGTTTTAGACCAAACAGGGATGAATTTGGCAAAAGTGCAAGAGGATTATTTCCATAATAGGCCAAGGATAAAAAAACTACTTCAATTTTTACACAGGTGTCATGGTTTTAGAGCAATGTCAAAAATAAAGTTGCTACAAGAGAGTCGTTGCACTTCTACAGTGACTTTGGGAAGATCAATGTTTCTTCTAGATGAATTGCCCAAATGACTTTCTTGATGAGTCAATAGATAACTAGAGAGAAATATCTTTCCAATGAACTATCATGATCTCAATTAGGAGTTGAGGAAGACCTCCAAAAGTTTCCTGCAAGAGAACATTGCATTTTTGCACCCTCATTTTGCACTTCTTGACTAGTATTGGGAGAATTGACTTTTCAAGAGTTGTAATTAATCATTTACAGTGCTTGATAGGTCCATTGTATAGCCAAGAGAGAGAACTTTCAAACGAGCTATAATGGGCTCAATGTGGACACAGGGAAGGCAGTCAAAATCAACCTGTAAGTTGGAGGGCCCGTTTAACCAGGGCGCTGCGCGCTGGGAGAAGTCGTTGCGTGCCTGTAAGGTAAAGGGTGCATTTTCTTGTCTGAGCCTGAGTAAAATTCAATGGTGTTGCGTGCTTGTAGGGTGAAGGGCATGCTTTCCAAGGAAGGTGTGCACTGGCACTTATTGCTACGCGTTTGGTCAAAGGAGCCTGGCAATCTCTAAGAGCGCCAAAACGCCACTTCCTTCATTTGCTCAAAGTCACAAAAACTTCAAATACCTGCATACAACAAGTAAGTGGCCCAATATCTCTTTTTCTACATCAATTAAGCAAATTAACACCCTAAATTTTGAAACCCTAGCCAAAGCTCCCTTGCATGCTTCCAAAATCACCTCTTTGATCAGAGTTAAAGTACTTCTTATATTTTGTCACCTTCCTTTCATCCTGTCTGTATTTCACTCCACCTTCTCACTGTTTCACTCATCTTAGCATATATATTAGTTCCTCAAGTTTTCACCTATAAAGCATGGCAGAATACAGTAGTTCAGAAGAAGGGGAAAAATAGCCCAAGAGGCCAACCAAGAAAGGAGGGAGAATTATTAGATTTGAAACCACTGATACAACAAAACTTATGGCATCACCACTTGCAGTATCATGTTTCAGGTACATGGGTTGTTTAGAGTTTTTCCAAAGGGTTGAGACGGTGAATTTTCATCAACAGTTAACCAAGCAGTTCATCCTCAATTTGGAAAACAACCAGGTCACTTTAGCCGGGGTCACATTCACTATATATTCAGCCATCATATCACAGGCCACTGGAATTCCAAATGTAGGAGAGAAATGGTTCAAGCCGAAAAATCTGCATCGTAGTTTTTATTAGCCATATCTTAAAACAAGGTTCAAAAATGATAAGAAGAGAATTTTCCCTTTCTCTTATCTTTAGGAAACGTATGTTCCATTGATGAAGATCATAATGAGGTATTTCACATCTAAGGGCAGGTTTTCTTAACTATACTCATACCACATCAGGCTTCTCATGCACTTTACCAGGGTAAGAATGCACAATTTTCCATATTACCTTTCTAGGAGTATTGACAAGATGACCTATATTGCTCAGAAAAGGGACCCAACTCATCAGATGCATAGTATTTTCCATCATTCTCTTATCAAAATGATAGTCCTCCATCACTTAGATCAACTAGGCATTACTTGGGAGGCCTTCATAGCTAATGAAATATTCAATGAACCACCTACTCAGCTAACTCCCCGCATTCCTCCATCATCCTCCACTCATCCATCTACTTCTTCTCATCCACCACAACCTACTTATCACTAATCCTCAATAGGTCATTCTTCACCGAACACCTCCACACCATCTACATCACCATTTCATTTGGCCATTAATTCACCCATTAGAGATGATGATAGTGATGGACAACATGATGAGCATGATGACGGTGAGGGACATGATGTACACACTGAGCATGGTTAGAGTAGTATACCACAGAGGAACAATTTGTAGTCATTTGCTTTCACCTATCAGAGGGGAAAGAGGCAGGTGTTTGCCCCATGGAAAGTGGGAGGGGCCTTGTCTTCATCATGAGCATTACAGGTTAAATGGAAGGAGAAAATGGTAGAGGAAGCAAAGGTCAAACAACAACATGAAGAACATGACACTGAAAAGGATTTTCTCCTTGTGGACACTAGTGATGAGGAGGAAAATAAATTTTCTCAAGCTGCCTTGAGAACAAAGGATGCCAAAATCAGGGATCTTGAGGTTAATTTACAAAGAGCCAAATATGTTATCTCCTTCTATGAGCAAGAGAACAAGCAGCTAGACGTTAAGCAGGAGTTGATGCAAATCAAGTACATCAAGGCAAAGAGGGAAGCTAATAAAGCCAAATTTTAGCTTGATGAGGCTTATGGAGACTATGGAGAGCTAGATAATGAACATGGACAAAGAAAAAGGCCAAGAACAAGAGGATTGATAAAGGCCTTAGAGCTTGAAAGACAAAAGGAGGAAAAATTGGAGGAGAAGCTCACTTTAAATGAGAAATTTGTCAAGGACATAGCTGAAAACAAAGAGTATTGGCTTAAGAGAGTGAACACACACTTGGAGACCCTCTTGGACAAAGAAAATAGAGATGTTGAGTTGCAAAGTAAGATGGCCACGTATTATGCAAGGAGAAACCAAGTGGCAAAGATCAAGCTCAAAAGAGCTCATGAGAAAATTGACAAATTGACCAAGTAAGAGGAGAGGAGGAGACTTGACATGCTTGCTGAGGCATCCCTATATGCCTATAATCTTTGATCAGCTATAAAAACACATTTTTTGGTACTTTGACCATTTTGAGGCATGAAGTTACTTGTTGATATTTTCAGACAATTTTTAGCACAATCATGGAGGTCAAACGTGCAGAGCCATGGGCATTGCGCTCTTTTTTGGGGCATCCAATGAGGAAAAGTTCAACATTTTTTGGTTTCTAGTGATGAGTACATACACCCTATACTTTTTCTAAGGATTTGGAGGAGAACTGGTTGGTTAAAAAGGCCCAAAACCCTCAAAAAATTACCTTTCTACCCTCTTTTTGGCTTGGGTGCTGCGCGCTGAGCAGTATTGGGAGAATTGATTTTTGACTGGGAAAATGACTTCCAAATTCATAAATTTAAGTTATTCTGCAAAATAGACAAGTAGAGCTTTCCAACAAGCTATTGTGGGCCCAATTTTGACATTGGGAAGTCCTCCAAAAGTGTAGTTGAATTTGAAGGGCGCGCCTGGCATTGGCGCTGCGCGCCTAGCACTGGTGCTGCGCATTTGACAAATTGTCCAGTTTTTCACTGTTTTGTCCCAGTTTTCACTTTCACCTTGGAAAATCATGATTTTATCCTTGTAATTGATCAGTTGAATGTAATTATGATGCTTTTACAGCTTACTAGGCTAGATTCATCAGGTAAAACAAGTTTATGAGGTGTAATGGATCAGTTTGTTTGGGTTAGGGATGAGTCACATTGACCACCCTATTTTCTTGTTTGTAGTTCAGATCTTGTTAGAAACAACTCCTCTTCTCATGTATTTGGCCCCTTGAGCTTAGTATGAGTTGTTTTGGGGTCTATATGATGGTTTTCCTCAGTTATTGTATGGGTTGGACTCAGTTGGATGCTTAGGATTTGAGTAGACATCATTTTGTATTAGTTTTCAGTAGGAGATTAATGAAAAGTTGCATCTATTTCTTTGGGATCCATGTGGTAGGATGTTCAGTTCAGTTTTCTCTATTGTGATCATATGTTAAAATGTTTTTTGTACTTCATCAATCATTTCATTGTTTTTAAGTGGATGTTTTCAAGTTGATAGGCAGAACCCATAATATTTATGCTCTGTTTTTGGGAAAATATTCATAATCTATGTTTTCTCCAGTTTAGGAAGAATCCATGTTGCTTACATGCTCTTTCTAGCTCCTCACTTGTCTTGAATCACCTCACCCATGAAACTCTAGAGTGTTGAGCCTTGTGCCTACCTTGCCCCATCAAACACCCTGCAATTTAGACTTAATTTCCTTGCCCTAACTGTTTGGCTCCTCCTGATCTAGCAAAACCCTTCAAAATAAAATTAAACATTGTGCTACTATACCTAACCTAATATCAGTTTCTTGATCCAGTCATTTTGGCTGATATCCTTATGGAGAGAGCCCTCCCCTGGCCTAGTAGGGCTAGCTACTTAGCTAAGTGTGGTTTGTGGTTACCTTGGCATTGCCTTCCTTCAGCCTAATGTTCAATCCAGGAGATAACAGGGCACATAGATTGAGGGTGGGTGGAATTTATTACCCAAATTCCCACTCACTCTGCTAATGGAGGCAAATATGGACTTTCTTGATGTTGATGTAGGATTCCAGGAGGCATTTGTGCAAGCCACGATTGTAGCTGAGCGAGATAAGTACGCACGAGAAAATGGATGTGTCGTGTCAATTGATGAGGATTTGCATGCTATTGGGCCTTCTCCATATGACATGTGAGATCTTAATTAGACTTCGACCTTATATATAGCCCCTCTAGGTGCAACCTCCAGAGGCCACAAGGGCCATAGGCATACATGCAGACCTATTCAACCGGACCCGGTGAAAAAACTTTTGAGTTTTGTGCATGATGTTCTCTTTAATAGAGTTGTTAGGCTGTAGAAGAGGGCTCTAGTCAGGAAATGGGCATTTGCATATTTATCAAAACTTGAGATGCAGGTATGGGCAAAGAAAATATGGGAACCTTTATTGGGATATATGTCGAAGATAAGTATCCTCATGAAATATTGGTTTAACATTCACTTCCTTCACATGGAGGACACAAACAAAATTCTAAAATCTCCTTGGGTTCATAGGCAGAGCTTCCTTCATCTACATAAATGGTGCATTGGATTTAATCCTCTTCTGCACATGGCTAAAAACGAGATTGTTTGGGTTAAATTACCTAGATTACCCCTAGAATTATGGACAAAGTGGAAATTGATGGAAATTGGCAACACAATGGGTATATTTATATACATTGATCATAAGGTTATTGGTGTGAGAGATAAACCAGTAGCTTGGATACTAGTAGAAATCTACTTCTCTGGTGGCCTTCCTGAAAACCTAGATCTTGAATGGGGACCTATCCAGTTTTGTCGACGTCTTGATTATCGAGGCATTCCCTTTCGATGTCTTCTTTGCCATGAGATAGATCATTTGATGAAGCATTATCCAAAGAAGGGATATGTAGGCTGGCACAAATTGAGATGGATTGTGTGGATGGATTGCTCTTCACTATGCCAGAATGTTAGGGCTTCACATTCAAATAAGGGTACTATGTCTTCACCTTCCCAGATATATACTTCTTCATCTCCTCTACCTTTTTCCTCTCCCTCTCCTCCTTAGGTTATTTCTCATGCTAAATCAGGTCCCATTAACATGATGAGCCTCCCTTCCATTGTCTTTATCCAGTCGGGGCCTAACACTATCCCATCAAACCTAAGAACTGTTTGTCTTCTAGCATCCATAATTTGACTTCTAAAACCCCTCCACAATGTATTGGCCCTAGATTTCCCTGCTCTCCTAGTCATCTTCTTAATATCTCCCCCTCCATGCCTCCTCTCAAATTCGTTACCTCTCCTCCGCCTACTTGCTCTGTCGATCCTCCATTGGATTCTCCTCATAACTTGATTGGAAGTGACTTAGACTTCCTTATGTTTAATCCTATTGTGAACATTAATTCTCTAACCATCCACAAGGTTGTTTCATATCAAACCCTCCTCTCATCAGTCCATGCTCTGCTAATAAAATCACTATATAGAAAAACATCACAAGGGAAGTTGACACTTTCATGGTCGATCTGGCCCTAATTTTGACTCGTTGCACAGCTCTGTTCATCTGTTCGATGTTCCTATAATCTCCTCTCGTGACCCATGGGAACTTAGAAGCATCGAAGCCCATTTCTACACCTCCAAGACGTGTATCCATTCTTTCAACATTCGAGGTTTAGGGGACCAACCCAAACTGTTGGGGATTAAGCACATAATTAAGGAAACTTGTCCATTCATCATACTAATTCAGGAAACGCTTGTTGACTCCTCTCAAGCCATTGAATATTTCAGGTTGGTTTTCCCATCATGGCATATCACAACAATGGGATCAGCTGGCACTTAGGGAGGCACCATTGCTCTTTGGGATCCAAGTTGGGAACATTTTCTTGCATATGGTCTTTTCACTAATATTCTTCTCTCGGGATATATGAGGGGAATTCTTGGTTGCATTCACATTCTCAACATGTATGCCCCTTGCCAAGATAGATTACAATTTAGGAGAGAAATGATAGATCAACAATTCTGAAGATTAAGGGCATCATTATGGATGGGGACTATTGTCTCTCCCAGAGACAGCCTTAGATTTCTTACAAGGCCAATGCCTAGGCACATCTAAATTCTATGTATCTCATATGATCCTCAAGAAATTGAAGGCATAATATGCATCTTCTACACATATTAATTATAAATATACAAATCTACACATAACAACATGGGTTGGTTCCTTCATCCAAGGATATAAGCCATGTATTTCCAGTATCCTTTCACATATACAACCCACAAGAATAAGGCAAAAAAAAGTGGAGGCCGAGTAATCAAGGACTTACAGTTTAATCATATTTTGTAGAATAATGGAAGAAGAGAAAGAGAATAATAACTCATCACATAGAGCTTGAAACATCAAGAGTCATATACTTATCTGAGCTAAAGATAGACATGTGGATGTAATAAGAGTGAATTCTATGACTTCAGGAAGCGCACATTCAAAGATATAATCTCATACTTGCATATAGGCATATGTATTAACTAGTTAACACCAATGAATCTGTAAGAATATAAGAGATATTTTTGGCAGCCACAATTACTTGAAATCAGAGAGGAAGTGTGAGCATAATTGAATTTTAATAGAGAAACAACATAATGTAATACTTGAACATGGGAATCATCACTGTTTCGTTCATATTAAGAAAGATGTAGATATGGAATACATACAACTTCACAAGCACATACAATGTTTTCCTAGAATTCAGAACCTTTCTTCAATGTTTCTTCCTCCCTTTTATAATGAGAGGGAGGGCAAGAAAATAAGTTATAGAAAATATCTTTCAGACTCAAGTTATAGTTGTCTGTATGGATGGGTGTCTCCTCCAACAATTACAGCAGGGATATTCTTTTCTTGAAAGAAAAACAGAATAACAATAGAGTGATCAAAATAAATAAATAAAAAAATTAATCCATTGAAATTGAAATGATGGTTTTTGGAAATATCTTCATGCCACTCTTCTTTATTGGCCTTTGGTCCTAAAGTGTTCCTACTAATTCATGGTTAATCCTCTCTTGGTCAGTTCTTGGTCACTATCTACCTTAACTGCCAACCCATCATGCCCTTTTTCCCTCTGTCCTACACTATCGGTTCCTCGCTGAAGTGTGGCAGCCAAATCTCTCAATCATGGGCCTTTAAACACTAAAAATAGACAAAATAGGTGTGCGCTTTTAATTTTCCTCTTAGCCCCTATGCTTTGAGCCCCTTTTGTAACTTTCTGGATATGACCAGGGATTGGAACCAAGGGCTCAATCCTTTGAGCACTAAGGCTCTCAATAGCTGCGCGATGGCCTTATTCCTTTGTTATCACAATCGCAACCACAAAGAGGGAGACCCCTTTACCTTTTTCCTTAGTGCGGGACAACAGTCTGAATGCGAGATCTTTATGGAATATAGCATATGGAACATCACATCCGAGGGGGCCTTTTTCTTATCGCAATCATAACTAAGAAGGAGATTCAACAAAATAGAAAGCTTTACATTATGCAATCACCGATTGTGATGGGTCACGTCATTGCTGACATCATCACTGCCACATGTCATCCTATGAGTGTTGCCATGTGGCACCAGGAAACAACCCCATTGGACACCCGAAAACACCAAAAATGAGTGACACGTGTCCACCACCACATCATCATCCATACTTGCCACATTAGCTGCTATGTCAGATCAGTGGACCAATCAGAGGCTGCAACGTGGCCCCCTGGAGGAGAGAAAGAGGCCCACTGAGCCTTGTTTTTCCATGTTTTCTTTTGTATTCAGTTTTCTCAGCCCCCCGTCGATGCACCGCTTTATTGCAATATTAGTGGTTTGTAGGTCTTTTTAAGTTGAAACCTCGTTGATCCGCCAATTGCCGATCGTCGATGCCACATGGAGGAGAGAGAAAGGGGGCCACCCGCCTTGGTTTTTTTGAGCATTTCCTTTGTTAACCTTTTCAGCCCTTCCCTGGAACTTTAACACTGCATCGCAATATCAGCCCCCTGCACAGTTTTGGGACTTAAAACCCAGTCAATCGCTGGTGAATACTGAGCCTGATCTGTTGACTGCTGATATGTGATATCAGCGATCGCCATATCGTTATTTCTACTTCTGCCAGTGCCCCTTACCCACCAGCAAGACCTATTTGCAATTGTGATCAGCCTCATATATTTGATTGTGATTTGTCTTCTACACTTTGTCAATTTTCTCTATCAGCTAGGCTTTTCCAAGGTAATCTTCAAAATGCTTTATCTTCTCCTCCAGGAGTCCATTTTTGGACTTCCATATACGGTTTGAAAGATTTTTATGAGCACTTGACAATGGGGAGGCTATGGTTAAAATCTGATGGCTTATGTAGCCTGAAAAATGGCTTTACCTTCACTGCTCTCGGGAAACCTTGACCAATTGAAACCCACAATGGAGTGAGTGACAACATTGGCTCCAACTGGGGAGAGTGCCTTGCTAGCAAGGTGCTGAGGACCGGTAGACCAGTAGCCTTTCCTTCCATTGGGCATGGAGTTATTCTTAAAAAAAATATAATTCTGTGAAAAAAGGACTTTTCTGAGAATAAAATGGAAAATTCAAATAACAATTTTAACACACGCATCATATATTTACAATAAGCAAGTGAAAAATATATCTAATTTTGAAAATAAAATTTTAGGAACTGACCATTTACAGGTAGTTCCAGTAGTTCACCATCCAATTTTTCAAGCATGTAAGTGTTACTTCCCCTTTCTTCTGCAATCTTGAAGGGGCTGAACCATAGCGGATCAAACTTCCCATGTTTGTCTTTGTCTTCTCATCTAGCATACCCCTTGAGAACTAAATCTCCTTACTGAAGAGGTTTGTCCTTAGCCTTCTTGTAAAACAAATATTTCATCCTTTTTTGGTAGTTTAATAGTTTGGTCCCCACCTGCTCTCTATTCTCGTGAAGCTCCACCAACTGATTTATTCTTCTAGTCAAGGCGCTAGGCTCTTCCTTGACTTCTTGCAGCAAATTAGCTACTCGAATTGCTAATTGGATAGGGAAGACAACAAACTTGCCATATACTAGCTCAAAAGGAGATTTCCTAGTGGATCTTTTGGGTGTTACATGGCTAACCCATAGAGTAAACTTTAGTTGAGAGTCCCAGTTCCTTTGATTTTCAGTGATGGTCTTATTTAGAACTCTCACCATAGTTTTATTAAAAGACTCAGCCAAGTCATTCCCTTGAAGGTAGTATGTAGTGGAGTGTCCAACAATGATGTTGAATTTGTGGAAAATGTTGGCGAACTTGGCAGATTTGAAGACCTATGCATTATCAGTGATGATTTTAAAAGAACACCCAAAGTGGGACAATATGTTCTCCTCCATGAATTTTATCACCACTGAATCAGTAGCATTCCTAGCTGGGATAACCTCTACCCACTTGCTGAAATAGTTAGTGGATGTTAAAATCCATTTGTGTTGGCCGCTAGAAGGTGGGCTGATTTCTCTGATGAAGTCCAATCCCCACTGTCTAAAGGGATCCTCTACATGCACAGGAATCAGAGGGAGAGGACAAAAATTTTGTCTTTCAACAAACAACTACCATTTTTGGTATGACTTGACCTTACGGCCAGTAAAATCCTGCCTTGAGGATTTTGTGTGTTGTTGCCTTCCAACTGTAGTGTCCTCCACAACCTCCCCCATGGAAATCCTCAATCACTTCATGGGTTTCTTCCTCAACCAAACACAACAGTAATACCCCCACCATGTCCTCCCAGTAGAGCAGTCCATTGGATATAATGTATTTCTTTGCCTATAATCTCACACTCCGGTATTTTGATCTATCCAGACACAACGGGCATCTTAGAAACAAGAGCTAAGTAACAATGTTCTTATACCTCGACGATCCCTCATACTTGGCATAAATCTTTTGTTCAACCATTTTAATTATACTCTATTCATTCTCTAGACTGCCCTCCTCTATGACCAGGCTTATCGCTAGAGCTTGGCAATTGGATTCAGAAAAAATCTTGGCCAACTCTAGCCTTTGATGAGCTTGGTAGGGCTTGATTTCCAGCTCATATTCCTGTAATTTAGCTATCCATCTGCCCCTCTTTCCTTCGTTGTCTCCCTACACCAAAATGTCTTTGACTGCAGTCGTTGGGACAAATGATGTGATTTCAGGTTGTAGTACATACATGCGGAATGACTTCAGTGCCTTGACCAACGCATAAGCCTATTTCTCCAATATATCATACTTCATCTCAACGTCCCTTAGGACTTGACTAAAAAGGGCAATGGGATGCTCATAACCTTCTTTATTTTTTTGTAACAACACAACAACAACGGTATGTGTAGAGGCAAAAGAAAATATGTAGAAGGGAACTAAATAATCAAGGCTGACTAGCACTAGGGCCACAACCAAAGCTTCTTTGATCCTTTTGAAATAATCATGGGGGACGGTTCTCCAGTTAACTTCATTCTCCTTCTTGAGCATATCTGTGATACCTTTAACTATCTCAACATAGTTGAGTATGAATCACTTTAAGAAATTTATCCTCCCTAGAATGGTTTGGAATTCTTTCTTGTTTCTGGGTAGGGGAATAAGGCTGATGGCTTTGACTCGTTCATGATCAATATTTACTCCTTCTTATGCTACTATGTGTCCAAGCAGCTTCCCCTCACTCAGGGAAAACTGATATTTCTTTCAATTTAGAGAGAGGCCATACCTTCTATACTTCTTGAAAGTGGGTTTTAAATGGAGGATATGCTCTTCATTAGTCTTACAAAAGGCTGTGATGTCATCTAAGTAGACTACCACAAATTTCTCTTTCTTGCCCACGAAAGTTAAGTCCATTTGTCTCTAAAATGTGGCCCCTGCATTTATCAACCCGAATGGCATGCGTGCGTACATGAAGGTTCTCCATGGGCTGGTGAAAGCAATCTTTCTCTGATCTTCGGGGTGGACTGCCACTTGGTTATATCTTGAGAATCCATCCATCATGGAAATTCTAGCTACACCTACTACCTTTTGCAATATATTATCCATCTTGGGCAGAGGGTAGTTATCATTTAGAGACACCCTATTTAAATTTCAGAAGTCCATGCATGGCCTTATATCTCTTCTCTTTTAATGGATAGGGACCAGATTAGCTAACCACTCAGAGTATCTTAGAGGGATTATGATCTTGGCCAGCAACATCTTCCTTAACTCCTTTTCAATGGAGGGGAGTAAGAGTGGGTTTATATGTCTAAGTTTCTGTTTGCATGGATTTATTCCACCCTTCAAAGTAATTTTATGCTGAATAATATTTGTATCAAATGATTTCAAATCATTATAAGACAAATCAAATACATCTTTGTAAGTTTTGAATAGATCTAAATACCTCTGTCTCTATTGCAAGGGGATTTCTTTGGACAACCTGATCATCCGGGCTTCCTCCTTTGATCTAATGTTGCAGTCCTCTACTTGATCATCCTTCTCTAGGGCCATTTGTTTGGATGCTATGTCATCTTTATTGAAATTCTTTCAAGTGGAACAAGTCCACGAGGGATGGTGTTCCCTTTTAGTTGCAATTTTTTTTCCCAGCCATTGTGTCTTTCCACGGAGTGGATTATTGTTCTACTTCTTCTTCTTCTTCATCGATGGTGGATTGGGAAAACTCCCCAAAGATTTCTATGAATATTTTGACCTACTCGTCATCTTCGAATACCTGCCAGTGTTTGACATTATCAGGTATTGAAGGCCTGTGTCTGACTTCTATCTCATTTCTTAGGAGTGGATTCTATGGGGGCCTAAAATTACTTGTAGCTATCGCAAGAGAGTCAACCATATTTTTTTTCCCTGGGTAGAAACTGGATGTTAAAGGCCAGGAAGAAATTGTTGATTTAGTCCCACACTTCATTTCGGTATGTCCTCAGCCTAGGGTGTTTGGACTGGCATTGATTTTTTATCAGCATTGCAACCAGTTCAGAACCTCCATAGACTGCTAGGCATTCGATATTCATCTTTTTTGTTGCTAATAACCCTAAGAGAAATGCCTCATACTCCGCTACATTGTTTGTCACCTCAAATTCAAGCTTGAATGGGAGGGGTATCACGCTGCCTTCCAGGGATACCAACAATATTCCAGCTCCATTTCCCTCAATTGAGTTTTCTTCATCGAAGTACAATTTCCATACTTCATTTTCATTTAAATGTTGGTATTTCAACTGCCTTTCCAAGTGCACTGATGCTTCTTCTAAGAAGTTATCATTTTCTTCTAGGAATAGGCAGGAGATGTCACTATGTTTCCCATGTACTAGGGAGTTTTCTGGGCCTTTCGTTGGGGTCATGGTTTTCACAAATCGAGATTCTCTATACAACCTTCTTTGTTCACCTCCAAAAGTGGGAATGGTGGCATAAGTCAGATCTAGCTTGATAGATCCACCCACTTTGCAAACCCAAGATCTGGATAAGATCATTCCAAAAAGAGGAGGTATATCAAGCACCACTATATCCATTACCACACTTTTCACTAGGCTCTGAGCCAAGTTTACCACAAGATCCTTTATCATGCCTAAGCACTTGAATATCTTGGAGTCAAAGGAGTACAAGTCTTTGTATGGTCTGGTGATCTCCAAACTCAGTTGTTCCATTTGTGATAATGGCATGAGGTTGTGGGAAGCTCCTGAATCTAGCATGTAATTATGCATCAAAAGGTAATGGATCACCAAAGTCACATTAAAAGGCGCAGTAGAAGGATCCAACTCTTCCACATGCAGCCCAAAAACGACCATTGGCCTTTCGTCCTGCAGGTTTAAACTATCATGGGTTGGTGCTGAGATAGAGGGATGAATAAATTGAGAGACTTGAGCTTTATAAAAGGATGCTTTAGTATCTCAATCAAGGGAACATGAATTTTTACCTTCTCAAGCTCCTTCTGGAGATTGAATACAAGTTGGAACATTTTTGGACCTCCTGGCTCTGTTCCTTCTTCCTTGCCACTCATAATTTTCAACAGAATAGGTGTCTATTTTTCTATGTGTCCCTCTAAACTAGTTCTTTCCTCATTAGAGGATACTTTTATCTTGGAAGGGTTAGGATTCATCATACCCTTCCCTTTATTTATTACTGGGGGAACAACTTGGGGAGCAACTTCCCTTTGTTGTTCTGGTTCTCTAGTCCTCTTCTGAGGAGATCTTAGATCATACTTATGTTGTGGTTGTGCTTGCATGAACTCTACAAACTGTTTGCAATAATAATCCATATCTTCCTCTTCTGTTGTTCCTTCTCTATCATCGTTGGCCTCCCGGTGAGCCATATTCTAATATTCTTCTTCAGTAAAAGAAAAATACATATTTCTTTGCATTTCTTGTGTATCTGATGATTTTTCATTGAGACCATATTCCAAGTATAAATGATGAGGGATTTGATCAAGTTGTTCCTTTCTTTCCCTTGGAAGTAGCTGCAGTGGTGGCCTTCTATATTGAGGGTTATAGCAATGATTCTTGACTTGAGTGTTCTATCTAGAAAGGTTCTTGTTCTCAATTTCAATATTTCCAACCTTTTGAGTTAAACTCCTGACGAGTTTCTCCAGCTCGTCCCACTTCGGGTCTGATGATTGTTTATCTTGACCAGAGAAGGATGCCTCCTCTTTCCATATTTTAGGTTCAATAGTTTCTTTCTTTACCCTTGACTTTCCTATCGAGACCATATTGGCTTCCACTTCAAGAGAATCGGTCTAAAGCTGGTCTAGAGTGAGAGGCTTTCTTTCTCTCAGGGAAAAAACAACGTCAAACTCAAAAGCTCCCAGGAAAACCACACTAGCCGCAGTTGGAGGATGTTTTATGTCAGCAGATAGGTTATTGTACTGCATATTGAATCTATTGGTAAATTATGAAGTATCCTCCTTTGCATTTTTTCTTAGGACATTAAAATCAGTGAGGAGGTACTCATGGTCCCTCTTTTCTCCCCATTTCTGGGTGAAAGCATTTTCCATCTCTTCCCAGGTGGTAATGGAGGCATTGGGTAGATATTTGAACCATTTTCTAGCTTCTCCCTCAAGACTTTGTATAAAAAGTCTCATGACCACATCCAACTGATCCACATTTAGGATGTGAGAAAAAGAACTGAAGGCTTCAATGTGACTTTTTGTCGTGTTATCTTCTTCCCCATTGAACCTAGGCAACTGATTTAGGTGGTTCTGGGACATTGCACTCAAAGGCTGAGGTAAATTAAGAGGTGCATACTTATTTAGCAAAAATCTCGAGAGAGCCATCTAGATTGGTGGAGGGGGATTAAAATTTTCTTGAGTAACTGGGGTCAAGACCATAGTGGTTTGAGGAGAAGCAGGGTATGTCAGTGCCTTAGGAGTAAGTCCTGAGTAGTGAGCAACAGTGGGTTGAGAATTGGAGGCAGAGATGGAAAAGGCTGATGAGATGGTAGTACAAGCATGGGGGGAGTTTTCTCTTTCCCGACATTCTTGGAAATTAAATTTTCTGGATCAGATACAAATGGGCCTTTCTTTTCGGATGTATCTGAGTGAGTTTTAAAATCTAGGGTTATGAATGATAATGAGGGGGGTGTGGAGTCACAAAGGTGATATGAATGCAATCAGAATAGATTTCTCTCACCTACACGAAGGGTGTTCAAATATTTGTCATATCCCTGGGGGAAAATCCTTCAATAAGCTCCTTGGAAATTGCGCCAAAAGATGTTGTCTCTCCCAAAGATAGCCTTGGATTTCATACAAGACCGGGGCCTAGGCACATCTAAATTCTATGTATCTCATATGATCCTCAAGAAACCAAATGCATCATATGCATCTTCTACACATAGTAATTACAAATATACAAATATAAACATAACAACATGGGTTGGTTCCTTCATCCAAGGATATAAGCCATGTATTTATGGTATCCTTTCACATGTACAACTCACAAGAATAAGGAAAAAACAAGCAGAGGCTAAGTAATCAAGGACTTACAGTTTAATTAGATTTTGCAGAATAATGAAAGAAGAGAAAGAGAATAATAATTCATCACATAGAGCTTGAAACATCAAGAGTTCTATACTTATCTGAGCTAAATATAGATAGTTGGATGTAAGAAGAGTGAATGATATGAATTCAGGAACCGCACTTTTAAGGAAATAATCTCAAACTTGCATAAAGGCATATGTATTAACTAGTTAATGCCAATGAATCTGTAAGAGTTACAATTTCTTGAAATTAGAGAGGAAGTGTGAACATAATGGAATTTTAACATAGAAACAACTTATTGTAATAATCGAACATGGGAATTGCCATTGTTTCATTCATATTAAGAAAGATGTAAATTTGGAATCCATACAACTTCAAAAGCACATACAATTTTTTCCTAGAATTCAGAACCTTTCTTCAATGTTTCTTCCTCCCTTTATAATGAGAGGGAGGGAAAGAAAATCAATTACGGAAAATATCTTTTAGGCTGAAGTTACAACTATCTGTATGGATGGGTGTCTTAGCATGAATCCTCTAACTATTACAGGAGGGATATTCCTTTCTTGAAAGAAAAACAAAATAGCAATACAATGATCAAAACAACAACAACAAAAATTAATCCATCGAAAATGAAATGATAGTTTATGGAAATATCTTCATGCCACTCTTCGTTGTTGGCCTTTGGTCCTAGCGTGTGCCTACTAAGTCATGGTTAATCCTCTCTTGGTTAGTTCCTGGTCACTATCTACCTTAAGTACCAACCCATCATGCCCTTTTCCCCTCTATCTTGCACTATCGATGCCTTGCTAAAGTGTGACAACCAAATCTCTCAGCCACGAGCCTTTAAACACTAAAAACAGACAAAATAGGTGGGCAATTTTAATTTTCCCCTTATCCCCTATGCTTTCAGCCCCTTTTGTAACTTTTTGCATATGACCGAGGGTTGGAACCAAGGGTTTAGTCCTCTGAGTGCTAAGGCTCTCAATAGCTGCGCGAGGGCCTTATTCTTTTTTTATCACAATCACAACCATGGAGAGGGAGACCCATTTACCTTTTTCCTTTGTGCAGGCTGACAATCTGGATGTGACATCTTTATGGAATATCACCTATGGAATATCGCATCTGAGGGGGCCTTTTTCTTATCGCAATCGCAGCCCAAAAGGAGATTCAGCGGAAGAGAAAGCTTTACATTGTGCGATCGTTGATTGCCAAATGCAATGCGTGACATCATTGCTGACATCATCATTGCCACATGTAACCCTGTGAGTGGTGCCACATGGCACCCAAAAACAACCTCATTGGACCCATGAAAATGCCAAAACCAAGTGACACATGTCTACCTCCACATCATGATCCATACTTGCCACGTCATCATTGACATCAGTTGCCATATCAGCTTGGTGGACCAATCAGAGGCTACCACGTGGCCCCTTGGAGGAGAGCGAAAGAGGCCCACTGAGCCTTTTTTTTTCATTCTTTCCTTTTTATTCGGTTTTCTCGGCCCCTTGACGATGCACCACTTTATCGTAATATCGACGGTTTGACGAGTTCAAATCTTATTGATCCATTGATCACCGATGATACATGGAGGAGAGAGAAAGGGGGATTCCCGCCTTGGTTTTGTTGAGCATTTCCTTTCTTAACATTTTCAGCCCTTCCCTGGAACTTTAACACTACATCGTAATAACAGCCCCCTGCGCAGTTTTGGGACTTAAAACATCACCGATCACCGATGAATATTGATCCCTGATCCACTGACTGCAAATATGGGATATCGACGATTGCTAAATTGCTATTTCTAGTTTTGCCAATGCTCCTTACCCACCAGAAAGCCCAATTTGTGATTACGATTAGCCTCAAACCTCCAATTGTGATTTGTCTTCTACACTTAGTCTTTTTTCTCTATCAGCTGGGCTTTTCCAAGGTAATCTTCAAAATTCTTTATCTTCTCCTCTAGGAGTCCATTTTTGGACTTCCATATACCGTTGGAAAACTTTTTCTAAGAAGTTGGAAATGGGGAGGATATGGCTAAGATCTAATGGCTTCTATGGCTTGAAAGATGGCTTTAACTTCACTACTCTCGGGCAACCTTGACTAATTAAAACCCACAATGCTATGATTGACAACAAGGACCTTAACTCCACTCTTATAGTGTAGGAATCATGGGATCTGCAGAATAGGATCGACCCACTGGCTGACAAATTATATAATCTATTCATAGAGTGTCATTTGGTTGACATTTTCCCTTTCCCTCTTGCCCCAACATGGAATAACAGGAGAGTTGGGGAGGATACATTAGAAAAGGACGTGATCCATTCCAGGTCCATGAGGATTTGATTGAAAGGTTGGGATACCTTCAGTCTTCTATCCACAAGTCATATATTTCATATCACACTCCTATATTACTCAATTGGTAGATGGAGAACGTCTGGATGGGGATGCCATTTAAATTTAATAAAGTTTGCCTGGAGGACACATAATACAATGACCTCATTAGCTCACTTTGGTCTGAATTATCTTACCACAATGAGGGATATGCTATGAAATCTCTGACTTATAAGCTAAATATCATAAAATCAAGGACTACAACTTGGGAGAGGGCCAAGAAGCAACAAATGATAGCAGAGTTGAAGAATATCTCTCATAAGATCTCTGATCTCGACAAGTCTTTGGAACAAAATATCCCAACTCAATAAGATCTGGACAAATCGCAAGGATTAGAAGAAATAAAAAAGGAGATATTTCACATATAGGACATCACATGGCGACTTACAAGCAGATCAATGTGGCTTCGGGATGGAGACAAAAATACCAAGTTTTTCCATAAATATGCCTCCCACCGGAAAAATTGAAACACAATTTGGCAAATCGAAACTAATGAGGGTCAAATTAAAAACACAACAAGGATATCCAAAGAGAATTAGTTCAGTTCTTTGAACATTTCTATCAAGCCAGTGAAGATTTTGATTTTGTTGACCAAAAATGGGCCCTGAACCAATACTCCACTATGTTTGACAATGAAGCAAATGAGGAACTATATAGTCTAGTCTCCCTACACGAGATTGAACAGACTGGGGGATCTTCCGCAAAGGACAAAAGCCTAGGTCTAGATGGATGGACAATGTAATTCTTCATACACGTCTTCAATATGTTTAGTAGCTTCCTCCTGAAAACTGTTGAAGAGGCTAGACTTAGGGGAAAGATCATGGGTGCAATAAATTCATCATTTCTAGCTCTTACTCCGAAGAACTCATATCCTAATATTGTCTGGCATTTCAGGCTCATTTCTCTCTACAATACACTTTACAAAGTCATCTCTAAGGTAATTTCCACACGTATAAAAATGGTCTTATCCAACCACATCTCCATAGAACAGTTTGGCTTCCTCAACAATTGCCAAATTCATGATGGAATAGTTGCGGCATAGGAGTCCATTCATACTATCCATTCAAAGAAAAGGGAAGCTGTGGTTATGAAAATTCATTTACACATAGAATTTGACAATGTTGACTGGTCATTCATTAGGATAATATTATACAAGGTGGGACTTAGAAAACATAACGTTGAATGGATCATGGCCAGCATTTCCTCAACATGTTTTGCAGTGATCATAAATGGACTCCCAACACATTTCTTCAATGCGGGACACAACCTTAGACAAGGATGTTCCCTCTCTCCTTTAATTTTTCTTCTTGTAATGGATGGCATCATTCTTAAAATTAAAGAATCTTAGTCATGTATTATTTTCCATGGAATCCATGTTACTTGTATTGTAAATATGACACACTTGTTTTTTGTCGATGATATTTTAACAATTGGAATTCTATTAACGGCACAATGGAATGAAATTTATTATATATTTCCTAGATATGGAGCCACCTCTGATCTCAAAACCAATGGCGGGAAATCCACACTATACTACTCAGCTGGGGACATGGCGGATATCAAATATATTCCGGAGTTTTTTGGGGTATCTAAAGCTCAATTACATGACGAGATTCCCTATCTGGGATATAAAATCAAACCATGCAAGTACAAAATTTCGGACTGGAATTGGATGATTGATAAATACAAACAAAAGCTTTCAAACTGGACACATAGATTCTTATCACTGGGAGGCAAATACATTTTGGTTCAAGAAACACTTCAACAAATTTATGTTTTCTGGGCACACCTCTTCTGAATTCCTAGATCTATTGTCAAAAAAATTCACATCAATTATGACTAGATTTCTCTGGTGTGGACTTGATGCATCCACTAAAATGAATATTTGCAAATGGCTAGATTTAACCATTCCAAAGGAATTTGGCGGATGGGGCATGTTAGAGTACTATTATTTTGGAAATGCTTTGCTCATAAAATCATTCTAGAGAGCTGTAAATGGCAAGGGAATCTGGCAAGATATTTTACACAAAATATTTTTTAAACAACACATTGGAAGATATTTTCAGAAGCATATCTTCTCACAGGAAGGATGGATCCATTATCTGGAGAATCCATATGAAGATACTTCCTTGGTGGAGGATGAGAGTAGTTTGGGAGTTTGGTAACGGGGCGGAAATTTTGATTGGCTCACATAACATCAAAGGATTGAATGACACGAAGGTACTACAGGACCACACATTGGATTCCATCAATAGACAAGGAATATTTTTTCTGACACAAGAAATCAACATAATACAACATAGTTGTCCCATTTGGAAGTCATCGTCAAAAATGGGCTTGCCTAATCTTGTTGAGGACAATTGGAGACAATACATAACTTTTCTCAGTTAGGCTAGACTATTTCACAACCATCGGGGAGATATAATCATTTGGAGCAAGAATATGCACAGTTAGGTGCCCATGGTTGCGGATTCATATAGATACTTGATCTCCCAACGACTCAATCTCAAGAAGATCTCCTAGTTTTATAGGGTATGGAAAATGAAGATGTTGCTAAAAATCATTCTATTCATTTGGCTAGTATGGAAAAATAAAATTTTGACATGGGATAATTTACTCAAGCGGGGCTTTCAAGGACCTAATATTTGCATATTCTGTAGAAATTCATTAGAATATGCAGATCACATTTTATTCCACTGCTCCACTACTCAAATTTGAACAATGTAAACTTTGAAACGGGAACTATAAACTCAAAACGGGAACTCTAGCCAAAAAACCCCGAAAAAACATCAAAAACAGTGCTAAAAATGAAAAGTGTGTATACTGGAACGATGATTTCTTTTAGGGTCAATTTTGAACATGTTTTAAAAATGGCAGTAAAAATGAAATTTTCATGCAAAAAACAGCTTGAAAATGAAAAAGTGATGATACTTGAACGATGATTTTCTTTAGGGTCAATCTTCAACATTTTTAAAAAATGCTAGTAAAACTGATTTTTTATGTGCCAAACAAAGTTGTTTATGAGGAAAAAAACACAGTAATGTTTTTGGTAGAATAACATTTTTCTTTCCTAAGTATAAATTCAACATGTTCTCAACCATAAAATGCTAGATACAAAAGAAATTGATTTTTTTTCAACCATAAAATTAAAAAACCATGACATTATGAACAAATTACATCACTAAATGAATTCAAAAGTCATTATTTGTATATTGAATGAAACATACATTATATCTCTAATTTAATGTTGCATTGTAGA
>APFE030357751.1:51261-94976 GCA_000404065.3 Pinus taeda | reverse complement strand
ATTAGTGTTTTCCCATCAATTTTTTTGATACGAAATTGATGTTGGAAGCTAATGTCATTAAGTTGTTCAATGCATTTCCCCTCACCATATGATCCCATAATAAACCTTCGCATGTCAACAAATTTCTTCCAACACATCAAAAGTGGGCTCTGGCATGTATGATTTCTTAATACATTCAATTAATGATGGCAAGCTCCCAGCTTCCTTCCTCCTCAATGTGACTGAAAAACAACTGAACATCTGATCAATATGGTCATTAGTGTGCCCAACAAGAAGGAAACCAACCTTTACCTTCTGAAAAATTCTCAATTCAACAAGCATGTTTAGATATCCAAAAACAACCTGATTTTTGTTTTCACGACAAGTGTTGTCCAATTGTAGATAGAAAACTTCAGGAAGATTACCAGACTAATGAGAAAGCACATCATGAATTATGGTTATGGTCAGATTTGCATCATTATGAATATTTGGAGCTGTGAAGTACACCTTTGGCAACATTTTCCCATTGAGACCATATAACCGACCAAGTGATACTGAATAAAATTTTCCTCCTGTAAATTTCTGGGTGTGCGAACAAAATGTGGTAAAAGTGTTTTCTTCTGGTCCATACCATCAATTATCAAACCCAAATATTTATTCGGATTATCATAACACTTCTTTCGATGCTCATACAACTTTTTCCGTTCATTTGTTTGTTGTTCACGATGCTCCTGATGTTCTTTGACAATTGAATCTACACAACATAAAAGAAGGCCATTAAGAAATATGTTTTCATACTTGATGAATATACAATTTTAAAAGTTAAAGTTATGAATGCCTACCTCTTTCTAACCCTTCACATTTGTCCCTTTTTTATTTAAGAGAAGCACATGTACTGCAAATCCCCATCCTTGTCTTCTTAGGAACACGGACATTGTTGAATTCTTTCTTCCATACCTTCACAAAATATTGATATGTAATAAACCGACCATGTCCCTCAGCACCTTCTGCATATTCTTTGTATAAGTTGTAGATTTCTTGTCTTGAAAAATTATCTGGAATATGTATTGTCTCCCTATTTGGCATACACTCTCCATGCTTGGAAAATAAATCTTTCATCCATGACATTGCAGTGTTTGATAATGGCCCAAACTGTCTTTTATGACGTACTTCAGAATAAAATGTGGGATCCTTTTCCAAATTTTCTTGAGTTCTTGAGAGACAAAAATTCCCAATCGAATAAAACATTTTGAAAGCTTTTCTACAGATAAATAAAGTCCTAATATGATAATCATAACCTGACAATGTAGATTGCATGCACCCAACTACATATGAATTCTACATGCTTTTATTCATTGACAAATATCTCTTACTACTCTCTAATGCAAATTTGAAATCCATATGTTTCAAGCAATCTTTTTGGCAACATTCACTTGAAATGAGTGCGCTGATAGAAATTCTCATTAGATATTCTGCTCTACCCCTTGTATAACTAGAACATCTTGCATTGATACGAAAAGGTCTGCTCCTATTGCTCGATACAATATTTCTTGGAAACATCTCCATCATTGGATCATCATTTGTATAAGGATTTTCATCATCATTAATAGGAATGTTATCCACACTATGATCAGCTGTGCTTTTCAAATACTGACTTGGAGGATATTCTTCATCTTCCCCTTCTTCAGTGCTACTGTCAAATTCTTTAGAATTCGGACTGAACGGAAAATTTGACTCGATGTTTATTGGATATGCTTCCTCATGTGCATTGTCAGTGTTGCTCTCATAGTCCATAGAATTAGGAATGCGTCGAAAATGTGACTGTTTACTTACTGAAAATGCTATAACTTGTCCTTTGTCACTGTTTCCTTTATACTCATTAGAATTAGGACTAAGTGCATCATCCCGTCCTTCATCACTACTGCTCTCATAGTCCTTAGAATTAGGACTAAGAGGACACTATGACATCCCATTCTTTTGAAATTCATTATCACGCTCTTCATCACTGTTGCTCTCATAGTGCTTAGAATTAGGACTAAGTGGAAACCGTGACACTCCATTCTTTTGAAATTCATCATCCCACTCTTCATTACTATTGCTCTCATAGTCCTTAGAATTAGGACTAAGTGGACATCGTGACACTCCATACTTTTGAAATTCATCATCATGCTCTTCACCACTGCTGCTCTCATAGTCCTTAGAATTAGGACTAAGTGGACACTTTGACACTCCATTCTTTTGAAATTCGTTATCATGATCTTCATCACTGCTACTCTCATAGTCCTTAGAATTAGGACTAAGTGGACACCGTGACGCTCCATTCTTTTGAAATTTGGCATCATGCTCTTCAACACCGTTGCTCTCATAGACTTTAGAATTAGGACTAAGCGGACACCGTGACACTCCATTCTTTTGAATTTCACCATCATGCTCTTCATCACTGTTGCTTTCATAGTCCTTAGAATTAGGACTAAGTGAACACTGTGACACTCCATTATTTTGAAATTTGTTATCAAGCTCATCATTACTACTACTTTCATAGTCCTTAGAATTATGACTAAGTGGAATATGTGACTCTTTATTTATTTGAAATTCTCCATCCCCTCTTTCATCAGTGCTGCTCTCATAGTCCTCAGGATCAGGACTAAGTGGAAGAATTGAATTTCTATTCATAGTGGAAGAATTCCCGCTATATTCATCAATATCAATAGAGTTGTTATGCAATGAAGATGTTGATGCTGCATAAATCAAAACTTCACTATCAGGACAATCCATCCCTTTCAAATAGAATATGTTGAATGATATAAAGGAGAGTCTCTTAAAGATATTTTATAGCTTAGAGAATAAAATTTTCCCTCCCAAAAATTTTCCCTCCAAAAAGTTTCGCAAAAATATTTCCCTCCAAAAAGTTTGCTAGATTTATTTCCCTTCATTATTTTATTCTACAATTTATTGAAAAATGTAAACTAATTTTTTTTTATGAAATAAATCATTAAAGTTTAAAATTGTAAACTACAACTTCTACTAAATTATTTTAATAGTTAAAATATATAATATTTACTAAACAATTGAATGTTTTTTTAAAATTTTATAGTACATTCTAAAACAAATTAATCCCACATTCACCCCGTTGTAAAACAATTCCATAATATTCACTTTATCATATTTTCCTTCGTCGCCATAAAAAAATTAACATGTTAATTTTTTTTTAAACAAATTAATCTCACATTAATTGTACGGTAAAACATCTCCGTAATTTCACCTATATAATAAATTCCATTTTCATTATTACTCACATCACATCAAGGTTTTCTGAGATTCGTTGAAAAACTTGGAGTGAATTTGTGGAGCAGCTACTTGCTATCAACAACATATTCAACGAAGAATTTTTTTCACAATTAAAATATATTAAATAAAATAGATTTTTCTTTATTTTTATTTTTTAAATTAATACATTTTGTGAGTCAAATTAACCAATATGTTCACCGTGAGCATGGTGGGCCTGGAAAAACTCACAACAGCAGCCCACCCCGCGCCACCCCTCTTTAGAGGCGTTATGGATCATCACTCATTCAATCCACCTCTACTTGCTAGTTGGATCAAGACGATTAAACAGGTACTTACTCACCTCCCTTACCTACTATTCTATAGAACATGTATACATAGAGTTCAATATGGAGGTGGACATGTTGCCAAAGGAGGGCCTTCAGGGACAATATGGGTGGATGCATTTCAAACTCATTATTGATCAACACATTCAAGAAGTTGGAGTGATCAACCTTCCATATTGACATATTTCCAAGCTTTGTTCATCATATTTTGTATATCTTTTGTTGTGGTCCAACCAGACTTTTTGTTTTTCTGATCTCTAGTTCTCCTCACCTCCGTATCTTTTCTATAGTGACAATAAGTTTTTCCGTCTTTAATCCAAATTTAGCTTGAATGTGTATGGTTTAAATGTATCGTATCTCATCACTCTACATTATTTGAGATAATTACTATGTAGCATGGAGATTTTTCTACACTTTGCATGCACTGGTCTTTAAAATTAATAAAAGCCAACATTTAAAAACAAAAACCAGAAAATATGTCTAAAAACTAGCCAAAATAATAAAACTATTTCTACACCAATCAAATATGTTTTTTTTTTTAATCCATTTGTATTCATGGGATCTTTTCATTAATTTTTTTATTTTGAAAATATCAATTGCTAAATTTACAAGTATCGTGTTATTACAAATATGAAAAAATAAAACCTTTATCTTAAAATTTAAGATTATATATATATATATATATTACTGGACAGTCGTGTTTCTCTCACGTTACTATAAATTAAATATTAAATGTAAGAGCTCACCTACCAATTACCTATTGATTATCTTGTTGATAATCTTCGTAATGGTAAATAAGGTAGATGGCATGAGTTTAAACTACAAGGTGAGCCAATATAATCTTGGCTCGTTCTTTCTATTAATGCTATCTTTAACCCTAGAACCCTATTTCTTATCTCTTAGGGATCTTGTTTCTATGACTTCATGCTTTTCCAACTAACATTACTATGGGTGGTAGCTTATTCTAACTTGTTTCTATGACTTCTTACTCATGTTACCTATTTCTTTTATAATAAAAAAATTATCTACCAGGGCTACATACTATAACAAAACTTAGATGAGTAGATGGATGTTTAACAATCATAAAATAAAACATGGCATTTCCTTTGGGTTAAAGGGAACGAAGTTCCCACCCCTCAAGCATCAGAATGTTGGCCTGACTTTGGGTCAAAATGTGTGATAGCCCTACATATTGAATTTTGGGATGAAATATAGATGGGTAAGTATAGATATTATGATTAGCATATGATATTTTGTCGAAGCATGAAGATGTCAAATCTTAATGGAAAGAAATTCGTTTCTAAAAATTAGTTATTGGTTTTTCTAATTAAAATATGTTTAATTAAATGTTTTTATTAAATTGCCATATCAAAATACCTAATTTGCGTATGTTATTAGAAATATATTAATTTTATATGAAATTGTATTCAAGTGAGAGGTGATTGTTATAACGAGCTTTTTTCTTATATTTTTAGTTGTCATGGATTAAAATATATTGTTAGTTGTGTTGATGATGAAAATGATTGTTATGTTGTTTCGATTTGTGTTTTTACTTAATTTATTTATAAAATTGTGTGTATTTTTCATTCATAAGTAGGAATTTTAAATATTGATGTAGATCGTTTATATGTTTATTTAATATATTGTTTTGTTCTTATTCACTGTTTAGATGAGCCATAGGGGTATGGAACTCATTTATGTATTTTTTATTCTATATATGTTTTTATAAATCAAACTTATTATGCATTGCCTTCATGAAGCTATCATACATAGTATAGGATCATCATGTATTTCACCGTTTTGATTGTGAGATTCCCACCAAAATTTTGTGTTTAAGGGCATTTTCTTGGTCCCAAAAGTAATCTTATCTATGCCACCAAAGTATTTTGCATCTAAGTCTATAGGGTGTTAAATCATTCATTAATGACTTTTGTGTGCATTTTCCCTTCAAATAATTCCATTTTTGTAATCAATCATAACCTTCAATAGATTTTGCAAACAAATGAAACGAATTCATGCTCAATTGATGAGACAAAGGTGGTGTACAACACTATTCTTCTAAATAGATCTACAAATAGGTTCATGATTCCTGCATACTGTTTCTAAAGAGTATCATTGATGATGTTTTATATAATGGTGGCTCCAAATGTATGTAAACTTGTGAAAAATCCTCATACCATCTCCATATACACCATGTGAAAGCGTGATTAGGGGAGTTAGATTAGTCATGTTCCTTAATATTCTCGACATTTCTACATACACACTCTATTTCCTTAATCTATTGGATCTAGGAAACCTTACATAAAGAGATCTATCAGGTCTTCAAAGTCATAAATTAACTATTTTTTCAAAGATATATCATAATGTTATTTAAAGTTTCAATGCCAATGATAAGAAGTTCAAGGTGGGACCAATCACCCTTGATGCTTATCTAATTCCTTCAATATGTAAGAGATTGGTGAAGGTTACAACTTGGTGTTGCACATAGGCACAACAACCTAGTTGGTTATGATGTTATATTCATGGTTAACAATAAAATATTGTAAATAATAAATCAATTTAGTGGCAGTAGTTAAGGATTAGAAGCGGAAAAGTGATCAGTTGTTGTTGGGTAAATGCATTAAGTGTGTTTATAGTTGTTTAAGATCCAACTAGCAAAGTATGTATGTTAAGAAATTATGTGTGACACATCAATTTAACAAATAAGAATAAGAAAATGATAATGAGGTAGCCAAATAGATCACAAGATGAATGTAAAAGACATAAGGTTACTTATACATCTACTATTAGTACAAAAGAATTAAGCCATGTAGAATTGGTATACATATTTATACAACATACAAGATATGATTTCCATTGATGAGATAGTTACAAAATTAATATGAGATCTAACAAATTTTAATGGTTCTTGGAAATCAACAAGTTATTTCTAATTTGATTATTAAAGATGATGTGAACTCAATAAACTTCAATCACCTTTAATGGTGTTCATACTATGAATTTCAGTGGTAAGGTTATGTTAACACAATTGAAGAATTTATTTTTTAGGGAGTGAATTATATGAATGTTCACCTATTTAAGGTATCATTTGAGTCATCCACTAATTAAAAATACAATAGAGCCTAGGTGCAAGTCATGGTTGTACTAGTAGTTACAACCATGATAAGGAATGATAGTTAGTCACAAAAGGAATCATCATAAATCTTGAATAGGGTGCATCCATTGTCACATTAAATGTTGTGAAAGGCCTCACATGTGCAAGGAAACCATAATATGGGCTTCACTTAGTAAATTTATGGCATAGTGCATATGTTCATGTGATATTAAAGAATACCCGTAATTTCATTCTATCTCATATTTTTGTATCCATTATTATTTTTACTCCTAATATGTTGGTCCCAATATTTGACATATGTATCTGACATTCATTTTAAATTTTCTTTTTTATCATATGCTACTTTAACTTTGAGTCAAAATCATCAAGCATATTCCTTGGAGGTGAGAAGACCATTTCATGTTGAGATCCTTCTATGATGGGTGACAAGAGTGAAGGGGAGAGGGAGTATTTTTTTTAAATATCGAGGGAAGATAAATAATATTTTATTGATTACTTGGAATTTCATCTCATAAAAAATATGAACCTTACACACTTCTCAAGGTCTACATCTCACAATCAACTCCAATATAGACTCATCGAGTATAATTGGAGACTTTATAGTTATCATCAAACATTTGGTGCATCAAATAACTATGAAACAACAAGATTTCCTCTATCCTTGCTTGTATCAACAAATTTGTGCAATACATGGTCAAGGTCTCATACTATCATGTTTCCAGGGATCTGAATAATCAATTTGACCACTTAGCAAATAAATCATCCTCCCTACCTTAAGGGGCGTTCATAAAAAATGGGGGGCATCATTTTTCATTATCCTCTTATCTTTATGTCCAAATTAACCTAAAAGCCACGTAATATTTCATTTGTTAAATCTATGTCTCAGAATTCCTTAACCTTGCCTCCAAGTACATGTAAAGGATTTAAAAAGATGCATGCTCTAGTTTACTGTACGTAAGAATTAATCCTTGCTCTAGATTTTGTTCCCTGCACCATGGGGTTTCTTATGTGAGGTAGGATAATGGGAGATGTGGTTGATTTGAGAATTTGAGTTTGTATTTTGGATGTTATATGCTTCTATAGGTTTAGTGGTGATTTGGATTTAAACAAGAATGCAACAAATTACAGAGATAACCATAAACATAGAGATACAGCGGAAATAATACTTCATTTCATTAATGTAAAATACTGAAATATGCTTACAAACAGGAATGGAATTAAACTAGCTAGGGTGATGGTAACTTATCTTTGAGAAAAAACGTGGCGTCTACATGCCTCTGAACTACCTTCTAATCAAGAGCCTTTTTATTATTGAACAATAAGATAAAACCCTAAACGACCAAAACCCTAACCCGAGGAGATGTAACACCAAGAGTTTATGGGCCCCGTTGGCATGAGTTGGACAACCAACTTCTTAGGGTCGCGACTTGGTCATATTATCTCTGTTTGACACGCATGATAGCCCATTGGAAAGTTCTCTCCAAGGACTATGACAGTGAAGACGATTTTAGATATAAAATTGTAGGCAGTAGGTTTCCAAAAAAACGTCGTTTAGGGCCTCAAAATGGCTTTGGAAGTTTAGGACCCGAAAAATTGCTAAAAATAGTAAATTGTGCTACAATTAAGGAAAATGAAAAACCAAAAGAAGCAATGGTGGGGGTCAACTGGAATTGGCGGGTGGCTGCCAATATCCACTTGGATCATTCCTCCCCCCTTAGGAAGCAATGGTACCCATTGCGTTGAGTTCCTCCATGAGATGAGGGAACTTCTGCTGAACTTGGTCCTTGGTGAGCCACTTTCCCTGGTGAAGGATTTGGCCTGCTTTGACAATTCGATACAGTGGGATATTTTGCTGGTGAGTGTGCTTGATCTGTGTGTCCATGATCCGATCAGTTGCAACTTGTTCCATGCAATCTGGATTTAACTCTGTGGGTGTGAGCTATTCTGCAATTTTGGATGTGTTTAGTAATGGTGGAAAGTATGGCCGAAGGCGGTCCACATTAAACACTGGGTGTAAGCCAAGGAATAGGCGAATGCTGAGCTCAAATGCATTATATCCCATAGCCATGGTAATGGTGTAAGGACCATATTGGAGTGGTCTAAGTTTCTGATAGGCTCAGTAAGGCGTTCCTTTTGCAAATGTAACCAGACTTTATCACCCACCTGAAACTTGTGTGGCTCTCGATGTTGATCATGTCGCTACTTGTACTTGGCATTCGATTTCTCTAGAATGTCATGGACCTATTGGTGAATATGTTGGATGTGCTCAATGAAACAATTTGCCTTATCTGTTTTGAATTGGATATGAGCCGAATCTACGTGAGTAGCTGCAAATGGCATGGCCACATCAATGGGACATAGTGGTTGGAATCCCAAGCCCACCTAAAAAGGGTTGTGGCCAGTCGAGCTGTGCAGAGCTCAGTTGTAGCTATGCTGAACATAAGGGAGGCTCTCATCCCATGTGCATGGATGCTTTGAGTTTTACATGCACAAAATGTGTACAATCATCCTATTGAAAACGTCTGTCTGGCCATCAGTTTGAGGATGGAAGGTTGTGGAATTAGTGAGTTTAGTGTCCAGCATAGACCAAAGACTGGATCAAAATGTACTAAGGAACCTGTTGTCCTAATCTGAGATGATAGACTATGGTATCCCAAAGCGTACCCACACTCATTCAAAGAAGAGTTTAGAGGTGGCTTCTAGTGTGATATTCTTCTTGCAGGCCGCCATAATGACCATCTTCGAGAACCTGTCGACAACCACAAAAACACAGTCATTTCCATTCTTAGTGGAAGGAAGTCCTGACATGTAATCCATGGAGATGGATTCCCAAGGTTGAATAGGGGTAGGCAGCAGGGTATAGAGGCCTTGCTTCTTGATGATTGGTTTGACAATGACGTAGGCAGTGCATGATATGATGTACTTCCTGACATCATGTCGAAGATTTAGCCAATGTAAATACTTATGCAGTACTGCCACCATTTTCTCAACCTCGAAATGCCCAGCAACCCGACTATAGTGTGCTTCCCAAATCATCTTGGCATGCTCGCTTGAAGGAACACAAAGGTGACCCAAGTGGCATAACAAGGCATCCTGTAGGTGAAAATATGGAACATGTTGACCCTCCAAGAGTGTTTGGTATGTGTGGGCGAATTCTAGGTCGCTTTTGTAGAGAAGTGGCCAATCAGAAGTCTCGTGCCCATAAGAGTTGAGCACAGTGGTTAATGCCATGATTGGTGGTTGACTGAGGCAATCTGCAACATTATTGGTGCTGCCCTTCTTATACTTGATATTCAAATGGAATTGTTACAAGTATGTGGACCACTTCTAATGGTGATCATTTTGAAATTTCCCTTGGGTTTGTATGAACTGCAGGGTTCGGTGGTCTTTGTGGATGACCATTTCCTTCCCCAAAATGTAATGCTTCAATTGTCGGCAAGCCTGCACAATGGAATAAATCTCTTTGTCATAAGTGGGATACTTCTGAACTGTGTTTGAAAGTGTCTCACTGTGATATGCCACTAGATGCCCATGTTGAGTAAGGAATGCCCCAATAGCATAGTCTGAGGCATCTATATCGACCTCAAATGGTTGTTGCAAGTCTAGTAATGCGAGCACTGGTGCCAAGCAGAGGTGATCTTTCAACTCTGTCAATGCCTTTTGTTAAGATTCAGACCAAAAGAATTTTTCTTTCACTCCTCCCTTGGTGACTTGACTCAAGGACCAAGTGATATGAGAAAATCCCAACACAAACCTACGGTAGAAGTTGGCAAGACCTAGAAAGCTGCGAAGCTCTGTCAGAGTGGTTGGAGATGGCCAATCCCAAATGACTTGGATCTTGTCTAGATCCACATGCACCCCTTGTTCATCAATAATGTATCCCAGATACTAAACCCGGGTCATGCCAAAAGTACATTTCTCCAAATTGGCACATAACTTATGTTGCCATAGTGTTTGGAGAACCTGTCGGATGTGGTGGAGGTGCTCTTTCCAACTCTGGCTGAAGATCAAGATGTCATTCAAGTATACCACTACATATGAGTTTGTGAATGGCTGCAAGATGTCATCCATTAGCCTCATGAAGGTTGCAAGAGCATTCTTCAATCCAAAAGGCATAACCAACCATTCGAAAAGGCCCTTCTTGGCTTTGAAGGCAGTCGTCCATACATCGGAGGGTTCAATTAGTACCTCGTGATATCCTAACTTCAAATCGATCTTGCTGAAATATTTTTCCCCCTTCAGTTGGTTCAAGAGGTCATCAATCTGTGGGATCGGGTACCTATTACGGGTAATGATCTTGTTCAGCACCCGATAGTCAATACAAAGTCTCCAAGTCCCATCCTTCTTTTGTACCAACATGATCGGGCTCCCACAGGGCGATGAACTCAGATGAATGTGACCTTTTTGCAACAGCTCCTGAATCTGCCTCTTGATTTCATCATTCTCTAGAACGGAGCATTGATAGATTGGTCCATTGGGTAGCAATGCACCTGGGGTCAAATCAATGGAGTGTTTGACCTGACAATGTAGAGGAACCCCTGTGGGGGAGGTGAAGATGTCCTCGTACTCCTCCATGACCTTTTCCATCTGTAGTTTTCATGTGGAGGGGCCCTCTCTAGAGGTCGTGGCCACCATATTCTTCTTTCCTTGAAGGCATATCATCTAGAAAACAAATTTGCCAATTTTTGAAATGAGCTTACTGCATTGTTTTGTAGTAACCAAAGAGATGGCGGTAGGTGGTGCTACCTCTGGTATCCTATACAACTTATTTCCCAAATTAACAATAACAACATGGGACCTTGATTCATACACATCATGTCGCTTCCACAAGTATGGTTGTCCTAATAATACATCAAAAACTTCAAGGGGAGCAATGTCACATAATACCTCATCTGTGAAGGGCTTGATTTTGTCTGGAAGGCGACACTACTAGCTCACGCAAAGATCCCATCCTTGGTGAAGCCACCTGATGGTGTACGGTTGTGGATGTGTTGTGGTTGGTAAGCCCAACCGCTTCACGATATCTATCGAAATGAGGTTCTTTTGGCTCCTGCTATCGACAATAAACTGTAGCAGGGAGCCCTTTACCCACATCTGGGAGTGGAAGAGATGCTCCTCCTCTTTTGGATCTTCGGGTTCCACCTTATGGATCTTCGTGGTGGCAATGGTGGCATTGGGATCCACATCAATAATCTACTTCCCTTTGTCATTCCCATTGTTGGGTTTTGACTCAGAGTTAGAATATGCATCCGATTTTGAAACGTTTAGCTTGGCCACCAGTGACTACTTGTCTCGACACTCACTTGTGTTGTGAGTGGAGCTCTTATGGAACTCACACCACTTTCCCATGTCCTTTTTCGGGTTCACGACATTGTTCTTTGCTTGCAACTTTGGCAGGTTGTCTTGAGCCGCCCTGCCTTGGCTTTGTCTTTTGTTTTGCGGTTTGGGGGCACCTTTCCCTTGCTTCGGATTCGCAGATCCAAAGTCTCACTTCTTTTATTTAAAATTTTGCTTGACCTTGACGACATATCAATATGTCGTGTCGAGCGAGGAGATGTTCAGGAATTCTATTTCTTCCTGGATGTACTTGTGCAGGCAGTTGCGGTATTTGAGTAGCAAATGTTGCTTCGTATCCTTGATACCCAACTTTGTGCGAAGGGTATGGAAAATATAGGTAAACTTTGGTACATCTTGGTCCCTTCCCTGCCACAGCGTGGTCCACTTTATGTATTGATCCTCATAGCTTCCGATAGGGTAGTACTTCTCCTTGATGGCATCCCAGAATGAATTCCAAGTGGGTGTGGCTAAAAATAGTGAGCCTGTACTTTCATCCTTCTGCTCGTAGTAGTTTTCCCACCAATCCTTGATGTGGGTGCTACTTTGAGAAGAGCGAAAATAATCTTTTCCCGACTAGAAAAAACATGAACAGAAAAATAAACCTCTAGCATATTTAACCATTTATCAACAACATTTGTGTCTATATGACCCTCGAATATGGGGATTTCAAAATTAAATTGTACCTTAAACGGTGTGGCGCTTCCAGAGTAGCTGTTGGAAGTTGATGCGTCGCCCTTGGGTAGTCGTTGAAGGATCTAGGCAAAGTTTTCCATCATCACGTTCCTTTGGTTCTTGAGGGCTTCTTCGAGCAAGATTTTGATAGGATCTCCAGCCCCCTCATCTTTCTTTTCATCTGCCATGGGAGGCCGTCGGGATTTGCAAGGCTAATCTTGCAAAGGTTTGACCAATTCAAACCCTAACTCCTTATATCCCGACCTCGTTGGGGACATGCAAAGAAAAACAAAGAAAAAAAGCAAACTGCTCCGATACCACTGATCTAGATTTAAACAGGAACGCAACAAATTACAGAAATAAGCATAAACACAGAGATGCAATCGAAATAATACTTCATTTATTTAATGTAAAATACTGAAATATGCTTACAAACAAGAATGGAATAAAACCAGCTAGGGCGATAGTAGCTTATCTCTAAGAAGAGATGTGGCGACTACATGCCTCTGAACTGCCTTACAATGAGGCTCAAGGGCCTTCTTTTTATTATTGAACAATAAGATCAAACCTTAAACATCAAAACCCTAACTTGAGGAGATGTGACACTAAAAGTTTATGGACCCCGTTGGGGTGAGTTGGACAACCAACTTCTCGGGGTCGCGACTTGGTCATATTATCTCTGTTTGATGTGCATGATAGCCCATTGGAAAGATCTCTCCAAGTATTATGACGGAAAAGATCTCTTCATAATTTATCAAGAACTTTTATTAAATACAAAAACTAAGATGTATCACCATATTTCTCCATAAGATGCTTTAATTTTGGAAAAAAAAAATCACAAAATAAATATCTTTGATATATCATTTTTAATATAATATCCCCTAGTTTTTCTTATTTAAAAAATAAATAAAAATCCTTCTTTAATACCAATAGTCCCTTTTATTGCTTTTTTTTTTAAATATTCATAATTTATCAAGAACTTTTATTAAATACAAAATCTAAGATGTATCACCATATTTCTCCATGAGATGCTTTAATTTTGGAACAAAATCACAAAATAAATATCTTGGCATTGCCAAATCAATGTTGATTAATTTTTTTTTTAATTTATTATAATCTCACAAAAAACTGTAATGATATCATTTCCATTTCATTTTAATCACTTATTATTTTTTATATTAAAATAAAAAAAAACAAATAAGTGAAAATTTATTTTATTCATAAAATTATACTTTTACATGTTTTTCAATACATTTTCTCTTGAAATGATGCCCAAAAATTAAAACATATGTGGGAGACAATTCTTCATGAACATAGTTCTCAATGTTAGGATGAATATAACTAGGAGTACAAAATAATCCCTTAGAAAGGGTGCCCAAAAATTAAAACATATATGAGGGACACATCTAGATAGACATAGATCTCTATGTTGGATGATTGTAGTTGAGAGGAATACATGTTGAAGTTCCTAACTAATGTTGTGTAAAGTAGGGACATTTTTTGGAAGTGATGCATTGGAAGTCATTCTCCAAAAATCGTTAGAAGTGAAACGTCTCGGAAGCTATATATATATCCAAAATACCAAGTTAGTTGTAGAAGATATGAAAATAGGAATATTTGTACATAAATCAAGATAGATATGACATCCATTATATATCAATGAATAATTATTCAAACATCATCCATCTAGAATCTAGATTTATCTGCTATTTTCTATCCTTTGCCTCTACTTCAATTCTCTAGAGATATTAGTCAACATTGCCCAATTTCAATCAATTGGCCTAATCGAAGCCTTATAATATGGTAGAAAAAGCTTAGCATACATTATCAATGATTTTGACTTGAGTGAAGGCTACATTTTTGCTAAGGCCATGACATAGGGTTTGTTGTTTTCTATTAAATTCCAATCACATGGGCCTCATACATGATATAATCTAATGAAATGCCATAATCCCATTGATCCTAAAATCCTGAAAAATATTAAGTCTACTGAATTTGGAATGGGATATGATATTTTATTTTCTCCATATGAAGTCTGATTAGGTTGGAACTACTCTCAAACCTTCTAAGTCATTTCATGGTAATATTAATAATTTAAGCAGAAAGATGAAAATGAAATATAAAGGAGCACTAGTACAAAATGGCTAATTAGTTACTCAAAAAATGACTAAAATTTGCATATAAATGACCATTTTTTAGTCGGTGACCAATAGTGGCTAATTTACAGTATCTTATAACGCAATCAATTATTAGTCGTATTTAACTTAATCATTAATTGATTGTCTCACTTTTATCATCTAATAGTATATTTAGTCATTAATTTGGTCATAAATTTAGTCATTGATTTAGTCATTAATTTCCATAATTAATGACTAAATACACAACAAAATATACTACTGCACGATCACAAAAAAAAACAATTAATAAGAAAAGAAATATGACCAAAATGTTGGTTATGTTATAATATACTATGAATTAGCTACTAATAGTCACATATATGCAAAATTTAATTATCATTTGAAACTAATTAATGTCCAAAGAAATATGCCTAAATCTTGGTCGTGTTATAAGATATTGTAAATTAGGTACTAATAGTTGTATATATGCAAAATTTAGTCGTCATTTCTAATCACAAATTTATCATTTACAATAATAATTTATCTTTATTTAATAGTTTCATATCCATTATATAAACCATTGATTTAGTAGTTTATATTCATTTCATTTACTTTCATTAATAATCATTATAAATGACTAATTTAATCATATATTCATTTTATTTGTGTTCACCATTAATCAATATAAACTACTAATTTAGTAGTTTCATATTGATTTTATGTGTTCATTATCAATCAACATAAATTATTAGTATGATTTTGCAATTAAGTTTAAAAATGTCATAGAATGTTAATCTAATATGAAAACACAAAGTTACATATGTTAATTACAACACTAAATAATATCAAGTATAACTATAATAATTTCATCCACATAAATTATATTATATGAAATGTCAAGTATTGTAATATGAGTTTCCAACTTAATATTGGTTGGACTACAATTTACATATGAAATATTGTTTCATCACTTCAAAACATTATCATTGTGTTGTCAAGGCATTTCAGGCGAATTCATCAACTCTAAAGACTTGACCATCAATTTGTATATAGGTCTCATGCAGGATATTGGCTTTAAGGGTATCAATAGACTAGTTCTCTTCTCTCTCTCGTTTTGCATTTGTCACTTTAGTGATAATAGTCTATTGTTTCTTCAATTCTGCTTCTTACAATCAATATTGAGTTCCTATTTTGCAAATGAAAAAAGATAGAATGCAAAGTATAAGACATGAAAGATGATGGACACTTGAATATAAATTAAAGTAGACTATAAAGGATTTATATGACATATACCTCAACATCAGCAATGGAAATGTCATTTTTCCCTAGAAAAAGCAAGAAACTCGAACAAATTTTCTTTAATTGGGTGAAGATGGCCACTATGTGGCTAGATGACCTGAATAAACAAAGCAAATAAACTGTCACCATAGAAAATAACACCTTAGGAACTTAATATTCAACCTTCAAGAAAAGCTTAGGCACAATCATTCCAACTAAGCTACATGCTAAAAAGCTCACATTGTAGATAAATTGTGAAAACAAATGGAAAGAAAAAGATGATATATAATAAATAATGTATGACAACTAGATGGAAAATTGCATCATAGAAGAAAAAATTCTCCAATGGTTACCCATACATGTGGGTGGGTAACATGCCCCAATATGCGATGATTCTTAGGGTATAGAGGAAGTAAACTTCCTATTAACATAATGAATGATTGGTTGCATCTTGGCCTTTCGTCTCCTTTCTGAGTCAAAAAATTAAAAATAAGTTCATTCTTAACTAGTTGTGCTCCATAGTATCATTTTCAAATGTTATCTCTACATACCCACCAAAAATGTCAGATGTGCCAAACAAATGGCATTTTGAATTTTTTCTAAAACTATTTCATTTACACTCCCTTCCAATGTATTTACCCAAGTGTACCCACTTGATTTTCTTATTTCATATTAATTTACATCCTAAAAATTATTCATTTCAAAAATCAAGACAACCCCAATATCTCCAGATCCTAACATGCATCCATATTTACCACAAACCATAGGAATTAATACTCTCTTATGATCAACCCACTAGTCTTAATATATATTTTTTCTTCTTTCCATTCTTGATGTACAAAAAGTGATCTTCTATTAATTGGTCAAAAATTTTCCATTAAAAGCAACAATTCCATCATTTTTCATGAAATGTCTCCATGCAACCTTTTATTGCTTTCCCTAAAAAATAAACTCTTGCATTATTATATCAGAGAGCATGTGTTATGTGCCATATGAATTACAATATATTATGAGTAATATAGAAAAAACTAGAGTTATATCACTACAAATGTATGAGTCATAATCTGGTGGACCAAGATAGTAAATTACTATTTGATTCAAAAGTTGAAGAGCCTATCATCTTATATATATTTCTCCTATATCGCCTCTTCACTCTCTGGATCTGGTCTTCTAGGTTTTCAAATTTGATTGCGATTTTACTTCTGGTCTCTTTCTTTTATATAGGAGTCACTTTGGAAGTGCCACTTCGTATGGACATGCACTAGTACAAGATGAGAGAATAGTGACTACCCCACTAAAAAAGTTAGTCACCACAATTATTTCAATTGAATTAATACTAAATTTGACCAATTTTAAGTGACCAAACTAAAAACGACTAACTTAAATGACTAATTTAGTCTAGGGATAAAATATATGACTAGATATTAAGTGTCTCAACTAAAAAAGACTAACTTAAATGACTAATTTAGTTTAGGACTAAAATATATGACTAGATAATAAGTGATAAAATTAAAAATGATTAATGCTTTACTTGTAAGGACACAAGATCATATTTTTACTTGTTCATGTTGGATTGCATATCTAGGTAACATATCCATGGCATAGTAAACACTCTTAAGCTTCACATGAGTACATGAATTCCTGAAACACCTTAATATTTAAGCTCTTTAATTATAATTGTGAAAAGGGTTAACAAATTTGCATCATGGTCAAATTTTGTTCTTGATACATTTTTTTCTTACATTTTTTTAACACATTTTGACATTTTAACCACATCCTTACGTAAATCAATGCATGGGAATGTGAAATGACTTGATTCATAAGGCTAACAATTCACTATTTTTAAGATTGTCTTGAGGATTAATTACTTGCTTTTGTTTTTCTAGATGTATGATCACTTTCTAATTTTAAATGCCACATCCTAACACACATAACAAGATAGTGATCGAACCCCCATAGAGCCACTATTCGTGCACTCTACACACAATTTAGACAATGCACACAATTCTTAAATATTGAATGTTGACATATGGAATTTCTTATTGCTTAGGGATGCTTTAAAACTTACATTGATCTCTAGTCTTAATGTGAATTTGTTCTAAATACATAGTGGTTAATGTGCTCACATGCTACTGGTATTTCTCATGGTTCATTGGGTGTAATTAAACACTTTGGAATGTTACCAATACATCACTTGGGTCACAATTCTATGGTTACAATCTACCCAACTATAAAAGGTGATAAATTGATGATAAATGGATGAAATTTGAATGCTACAAATGTGTAAGTGGTCCACATTTAACTTGGTTGTCTTCATTTTTCTTAGTAACAATGACAAGTTTGAATATTTCATTTATTTATTATCGCAAACACATAACTCTATCGTCCCAAACTCTCAATCTCCAATGCCCATGAATACGATGAATAAATGACCTAATGCCTTACTTGTATGGACACAATTTATGATTCATTTTTTATTTTTATTGTGTCATTGCATATATGCTTCACTAGCATCTCATGTTATATGGTTGATTGAGCAAGTTTTATCTTTCATTTTTCAAGTATAATTTCGTTGCATGAATAAGCATAGTGGTCTAATTAAAATCATTTAAAATTTGTTCATAATTCATGGTTTGTTTGACTATTGACACACTTATATGTGGCCTTTTACTTTGAGAGTGAGTAGTGTAAAATCACTCGTCTACGTTAAGGAACTTCCCTCCATTACTCAATGACCTAGCTTAGATTGATCTTTAAGGATTCCCCCCTTGACAAGGAATCCTTTAGTGTAGTTTAAAGAGTGAGACAAGACAACCAAGGTGACATTAGATGGCTTACTTGAGAGTTTCCTTAAGATTTTTTTTTCCTATGAGAATGTTTGAGTGGCGACACAATTTAGAAAATGCTTAAAAGAAAATTAGTTTCCCTTATTGCCATCACCTAAACTACCTCCAATAAAATCATGTGCTTTTAATAACATCTAATTTTGATAAATATTTAATTCAATAAAATTAAATAAAATAAATAAGATTATTATTATTATTTGTAAATGGCAAAGTCAAAAACTATGGTGAGCTTGTACTTACGTGACACGATATTGATTCTATCATCTACCAAATTCACTTCCAAGTGTACCCACATTGCCTCACACATGGCACGCTTAGCTAATCGAAGTTTAAACCAATGACATCATAAGAAATGCCTTAGCAACCCATTATATCATCAACTGATCTACACTATGGGGCAAAATAAAAATGTTTTTTAATATTAAAAAATATAGGCATTTTATTTTATTTGAAAATCAATTTTAATATCTAATTTGAGGAAAGTCGGTAAACTAAAACTAGTTTTTAATATTAAAAAATATATCCATTTTACTTTATTTGAAAATCAATTTTAATATCTAATTTGAGAAAAGTCGATAAAATAAAGTTTAATGTGAAAAGTGTTAAGAAAAATAAAATTTGGTGTGTAAAATGTTATGAAAATCGTTTATTATAATCCACCCAACCTAAAAAAGGTAAACTATTTAGGGTATGGATGTGAAGAAGTCGATTCAAATAAAATTCTTTTGCAAGTGAGAGGAGTATAAATAAATATTTCACTAAAGTGTGAATCCGGCAATTGGTATAACTGGCTCATATGGAACTGTATGCGAGAGGAAATGTGAGAGAGAGGAAACATGGAATGGTAAAGGAGGCCAAAAGCAATTAGATGGAAGATAAATTCCAGGATAGGTTTCAACAGTGCTCCCATCCTCATGCTCCATCCTCATAGTTATGTATCTTACCGCATAACTTCTTTATGAATCCCTTCCCTCACTATTGGCTTCTAAATCACCTAACTTAATAGTGGCAGCGCCACCAACAACCGCCATATGTGGTAGAACCCCGAGTAGTAGTAGTTGTGGTATGTCTTCACCATCATATAGTCCCATGTACCTCCTTACTATAGACTGTACCTACTGATAACATCTGACCTATTGAAGTAGTAGGAACTTTGTTCTACACATTCAAACAAACAGAGGTAGGTCTTGGGAATGATGTGGGTGTGCTAAGGAGATCACCTACCTCTTGATTACACATGACTTATTCATGCTAGATGTGTGATGCCCAAAAACAACATATTTTTCTCTCATGAGGAGGAAAGTTGCTATAATATAGTAGGGCTCATCTTGCAACACTACTAGCAACTCTACTATGGGATGGCGCTTACTCATCTCATCAAGGACACCTCAAATAGGTCATATATATCAAGTATATTTTGAATTTCTCTTGTTGATTACGGGATATCACCAAAGATCAATTTAGGAAATTCCATTCTCACTAAATAAGAATAATCTTCTTTTTTTTTATCCTCGATGAAGAAAAATAATGGTCATCAGATACTTCGAAAATAGATTTTGGATATTTCAAAATTCCAAATGATAAGGTTGATTTAAGATAAGATGATCTAATCCCACCGATGGATTCTTTTCATCATAGTTGTAAGGATGAGAAGAGGTTTTCACTATGAACCTTAGCTAACAGGAAGGAATTCTTGGTTGAATCTAATCAACTAATAGTGGTAACATCATCTCAATTGGATAATGTTATATGTTGGATGAACTTGTTTGAACCCATTGTTGTGCTTAGTTTCTTTTATGCCTTATTTTATGCCATATCAACTTATTGTTGTCCCTTAATGCAAGATGAGTAAAATGTAGATATCGGGCAAGCTCTATGTCTGTCTATCACAAAAGGTTTGAGCAAAATCCACACACACATAAGAGGAGTACACTCATCCCTACCATATATGGTCTGGGCTTCTTATGCCTAGGCCAAGGTGATACTTATCAGCAATTTAAACTGGCTTTGATGTGGAGACTATGAAAAAGACTAATATCATATGGCACATTAGACACACTGAACGGGTTTGAAACCCTCCTCTTGTATAGATACACACCTTAATACGGGGTGAAACCCTAATAAATCAATAGGACGCCCTTAATGGCTCTGACAAGCCTCTAACCTCCCTCCATAAAACACTTGATGGGTCAAAACCCTACAGCTGGAAGTAAGGAAGGAAGGATGGGTTCGCATTTTGGTTTTGGGCCATCATATTTGGATGGGGAAAGTTCAACGTCTTGATGCAAGTTTTTTCAAGCCTCTCAAATGAAGGCATCCTGCCACTATTATGGAAACCCCCTGAAATGCCAGTTTTCCCATTCGATATCCCCATTGTGGGATTTCCTCATTGAACCACTCAAAATTAAGTTTTCACACTATGGAAAAATGTGAAATGAGAGGGATTCGCTGGAGTAACTATCATGCTAACTATTTGCAAGGAAGGAGGGTTTCGCATAACAGACCATATCATTAGGTAGGAAGGAATTGATTTTTTCATAGCTCTCAACCATAGTTTCTTTCATGGTGGTGCCCTTTCATGGTGGATAGTTCAGTTTAACCACCTCATCAACTATGTGGTTACTAAAAGCCTCTCCTATTTGTTTTGTTGAACCTCACTAAATTCATGGGGAAAATACATTTGCCTATCCAAACAACCATATGAAAAAGCTTCAACTCACTTGACCTCAAAGAAATCCAAGGGGATATGGATCACCCGCAGCCTAACACTTATTGACCTAACACAACTACCTGATAGTCCTACTTGATAGTGCAAAAAAAAACACCTATTTGGTTGAACCTCCCCAGTCTCGTCCAAAAAAATATAGGTGAAAATAATGTCCCCCATGGGGATCTCCACTGGCTCATGCAATAGCCTTACACCTGGGCATGTGGGGACCTAAATCCTGAATAGATCTATTTCTTGCTTAGTGGAACCTCTCCTATCAGCGGTTGCGGAGCCTCATCTAGAGACACGGTCTTCCTTATGGTACAATCAGTTGCCAATGGATATACTATTTGAGGTGTTGATGTTTCAACTCTATCTTGGTCAAAACCTACCAGCTCATCCTATTTGGTTGAATGAAACTCATCACCTATTGGTTGAACTTCATCTCTAAAGGAATCATGGAAGGAATTACCATGTTCATAGAAAAGAATATCTACTTTATATCATCCTATGAAGAATGTGATTCATCTAACCCTGTAGAATTTGGGCTTACCTCATCATAGTGCTCACAATGGGGATATGCCCACTTACCCACACAGAATCTTATGTTGTTGGTAACGCCCAATTGATTTACCATGTTCTCATTCAACCTTACCTAGTAAGAACCTAAATCCTAAATAACTCTTCTCGATGATGTGGGAATTTCCTCGGAACAATCAAATTGACATAGTTTAGTCTCCCTTCATCTGTAACCATGAGAATAGGAACAAAATATGCAGAAAATTATTCGGATATTTCCCATTATTCCCTTTCTATTAGATATAATGGTGATGAGATCTAGAACATAGACCTAGTGAAAATAGTAGAAGATGGGGTTCAAGACGGGGCTTTGGAGATGGATGGACTAACCCAACTAAACTAATTTGTATTAGTTAACTAGGATCAAGGTGCTAAAAAATGGCCTACTTGTATTATGGGAGGAGGTGGTCTCGACAACTTACCATACGTATTGGTGTTTTAGAACCTCCTCCTGGTGTTCCCTTATGAGAAGTGTTGAAGCTTAAGCCTTTTTAGGCACTCGTTGTGGAAAACCTACTCATGTGGGAGATCCCAAGCACTAAGAAAGTTTTTGGGATCTGTCTGTCCCAGCCAAATATAACATGGGGAGGACATGGATACTGTGTTCAGTGGGTTACACTCTAGATGAAGCATTATGGTAGCGAAACACCTATCAGTGGTTTTAGAAACTCATATGGAATAGGTCTTTACCAATATTAGGCCACAGGAGGTCTTGGGGGATGGGTGGGTTCCTAAGAGATCACATATCCCTCTTGAACAGGTAAGGTTTTGAATATGCAGTCCAATAAACAAATGAGCATGGTGAAATTACTTCAAAATTCATGTTCTACACTTAGGGCTAATTTTGTAAGGTCTAGCTACTATGGCAAGGTTTGAGTCTAGTGGAGGAGCTTTTTTGGTTCTGTTAAGTAGTTAAATGCTCACTCTAACAGCCAAGGGAAAACTAGGAGATACACTACTCGAGATCTAGGCCATAAATTTAGGTCAAAAACTACATAGTGCAAAGCCATACATAGAGAGTATAGCTCCATGATTTGCTTTAGTACTGGCCCACATACATATGGAATGATTGCTTCCTGTGTATAAAAGGTAAAGGTAAAAGCCTCCATGGCTTCCTATATTCACATAATAATGTTGTTTTTACTATGGTCATATTTCCTCTCCATGGTTCCTTCGGAAGTCAAAAAGCTTCTGTCCTTCCACAGCTCATTCTTGGTTCATGATTTATGATTAAAATCCACAAAGCTATTACCTGTCCATGTTCTTGGTTCTTTCCTTCCATGGTTGTTCTGTATTGGTTCTTTTAGGAGCAAGGTTGTTCTGTTAAGCCCCAACTTCTGCAATAGGTGTGGTATGCATGTGTTCATCAGATTTATTATGTTCTCATTGGGATATGGATACCACTTTCCCACATGTAATGAATCTACCACAAGCATAGGCTCACTCATGTTGGTTCCTGACCTAATATGGGGAAAATGGCCCACCCACGCGGACTACACTACATCATATTGCAACCTAGATTAGAAGGGAATGTAGCTACATTCGGAGGGTAGGGTTTGAAAGCATAATTTTGTGAGGAAGATTGAAGTATTGTAGAGAGGTACTTCCCTAGAGAGATAAAAGAGTTGTGAAGAAACCATAAGAACTGTTATAGAATGGGAAACAGAAAGGAAAGCTCAAAGGAAATAACAATATTAAATAAGGTAGTCTAGTCCCCATATGTGAAATGAAAAATAAAAAATACCACAATTAAAAATCCATGCAAGGACAAATAAACTCTGCCTCAAACAAACGATCTAGAACAAATTGAGATGTGAAAGGGGGAGGTGACAAGAACCTAATGAAGATTGGGGTTATGGAACATGATAGATTTTCTGATTGGAGGAGATTGAGGCCTTGTAGCATTTCCTCATTCACTCCATGGGACACAATCACATCAGATTTCTACTGGAGGAAACCAATCGAACAAAACAATTTTAGAGTAGCCAAATGGAGGTAATTGGGAGGAGGGCCACCATGGTGATGAACCACAAGTGGAATTTTATGTGATCGACCAAAAAATGAGTCACATATGGAAGGGAGAGGTATCTAAGAGTTCATCCCTACATATTTATTTATTATCGTGTCTCTATTTTTTTGAGTTATATTCCCCTTCTTTATAGCTAGAGATTTACTTATAAAAAGTTAGTTGTTCATGTTTCAGTATTTCAATTTACCACATGATATTTGATGGTGAAGGCACTACGATATAACATTGGTGTAAATATTCAAACAACAAATCTACAAAATCTAAATGAAACAAGACGATATGAAAGGGAAAAAAATTAAGAAAACAGGTGCCAAACTATGTACAGACTGTGTGGTTAAATTATAACAATAATAAATGAATTACTCAATCCAAAACTAATTCCCTGTCTCCATGTGACTTCAAAATGTATGTACAATAGCTTCGCATCCTCAGCATGTCACTTTGGAACAAACTGGCTGAGCTACTTATAGTCAAATAAACTTCTATGGAACACAGTACTTTTAAAATATATTTCACAGAGTTGAGAATTCTCAATGTAACATAGTGTGTAATAGAGTGTCAAAACAAGAATATCTTAAGTAAAAAATGAAGGAAAGATATTTGAAATCTGAAAGGATAAGTTACAAAATTTTGAAAGTTATTAATGTTAAGAAACAAATTGATAGAGGTCGTTGAAGTTGCAATCTTTATAGATGGATTAAAGGATACTATTGAAGGTATGTCAATGGATCAAGGCTAGTTGTCCAAATCTGCTGATTTTTTTTTCAAACTATGCATCTAATTCCTGAGATCAAATGAATGTTAATCTACTCCTTGTCAAGCATGAGGCTAAGTTTACTTGCAAAGGTTTTTGTCCTTGCTCAATTGTTTACAAGTTGATGTGTATTTTTATGTATAAAAACTCCTTGGTTGATGATTTCATCCTTCAGACAAATGATTATTATGCTTAGTATGCCTTCAGTAGAAAGGTTTGTTTATAGTTGGCTAAAGATTTAATTCTTCAGACATATATGATTATTATGCTTAATATGCCTTCAGCATAAAGGTTTCTTGAACTCACTGACTCTTGTGCTCTAAATTATTTTGAAATTGCTTACAAATTTATGGTTTATACAAGTTGTTTTCAAGACTTTATGGGCTTCTAATTGGTTGTGGTCCTACATGATATGTTTGGTCTTGTTTCTTGCAGATGTTGTAGAAAAATTGCGCAGCCAAAGGAAAATGGATTCTTTATGGTTTGTCTTTACATTTGGACTTGTAGAAAAAAATTCTACTTGTGCCTTTATTGAAGGAATATCTTAAGCATCAAGGGAAAGCATCAGAAGATATAGAAAAAAAAGGAAGAGACCATGTTGGGTCACTGGAATGTTTATTCTTATTCATGTGGTTCATGCTCCCTTACCAGTATAAACTATCAAAATATTAGGCTTGTCATTAGACATATTCTTTGAACACTTCCATGTCTTATTGCATAATTCAATGGCCTCAAAAGAAATTCATTCATTGAACAATGTAATAAAGTGCATTGAAGTGCACAAACTTGAATCACAGATGCCTACCAAATATCTTGAAAAACGCATGGTACAGTTATAGAAAGACATGGAAGAGAGGAAAATATCTGCAAAATCCATTAGGATTGAGACTAAACGGTCTCATCTTAATAGTGATAATGATGGTGGTGGTGTTGGTGGCACTAGTGTTGTTGCCATTTCACTATGATTTAAATCTTCCCCTCCCAATGCCTTTGCCCTTCCCAATTATTCTTCGTTGCTCCCTAAATCTACCCCTCCTAGTGCATTTTCCCTTTCCAATTCTTCTTTGTTGCTCCCAATGCCTTTTCCCCTTCAAATTTTTCTGACTTACAACGTCTTGTATAAAATTGAGGAGTCGATTTGGTAAATGAATGAGGCATATCAGCGTTTTTAAAAAGATTGTTTTATTTTACTGCATGGCATATCATATAATCCTCCTGTGATGTTTTGATGTGTATTTTGGTACCCCTTCTCTCTTGTTTGTTCATATGCTTGTGTCTACCTTGTGTTATTTTGTGCATGTAAGAGACATGAAAATAAATTGGTATTCCAAATTGAAGTGCCATGTTTTCCAAGCACCTAATTCTTTACAACAATGATTGTAATGTAACAGGTTAATTGGAGTACAGATCACCCCAAAAATTCTTATGAGAGGGATATACCAGACATGCATAGGATTCATGGTAAGAAGAAAATAAGGAAGTTAAAAAAACAAGAATTGACTTCAATTCAAAAAAATTCCACTTTATGAGTGAGGGACATGCGTCATGGTGATCTCCTATGGTTGTTTGATGGAGGAATTCTTACTCCAATGTTTTTCCAAGTTTCCGAGACATGGGGATATAGCAATGCAAGGATCCATCTGAGGGACATGTAGAGACGAACCCAAAATTTTTGGGGAACATCACAGAGGACTTTAGGGTGCTCAACATATGGGAGTACCTAAAATACTAAAAATAAAATGCAGCCTTAGGATGGGTTTGTTAAAGGTTCTAGAAGCCAATTTTTTGTGAATTCTAGAAATGCCTAATATCCTAAGGCTGAAAACCCAACCTTGCATATCAAAACCACCCTGATCAGACTTAGCACCACATACATCAACTTTCCATGGCAATTCTACTCAACTTGTGACCTATGGCAAGCTTTCTGAATCTCTCTTCCAGTTGGAGGTCAACTAGACCCTGTACATTTAGTTCAATGAAATAGAATTAAGGCACGTTGGGTAGTATTTTTATCCCATCCCTTGGACTAACATGTGAGCTATCTAAATCATCTAGTGCAATTCAACCTCTAGAAGTTATGAAATTGAGCCCGACACATCTTCTTTTGTTGAAGTTGTGAAATCGAGATGGATCCTTTTTGTTGAAGCTCCAACATTTTACATATATATTTTTATCCCACAATGTCCCTAGTAGTCTTTCCTTTCAGGGATAGTGGTAAAGCTTATTTGATGTAATTCTTACTGTGTACTTTTAGAGAGATGGAAATTGGATCACATCCACCTTAGTTGCATTGAGAAAGAGCTAAGGTCCATGCTAATATCCTGGACATGGGTGTGCATTGTAGTGTTTGTATGTCTAGGTGATGGGACATTAAATATAGACAATGCATTGACTACATGAATATGACGTTCACACACACCCATCTAGATTCAGGTTTTATATTGACCTAAGGGTTCCTAAGGTTCAGGATCCATCAAATGCACACAATTGACTGAGTTCTAAAATATAGATATAAGAGATATGCAACTTCTAGCTTCAAAAACTGGGAAGTGCATCTCAAACATGGGTCTATATAGATTTGTGCTCGATGCAGGGGCAATAGAGCATGACACACCTCCAAATTATTGACCCATTTATGGGAGTTGTTGGGTCTGTTAATCATGAGGATCTAGTGATGGATTTTGGAACCAAATGCCAAGAAGAGAAATCACAGTAAGACCATGAAGCAATTTCCTATGCATTGTGTAGTGGGTATCTAACACCCAAAAAATATGGCGGCATTGGTATTTGGGGTTTTATATGTATTTATTTCAAGAAATTTAGGATACAATGATTTTAATTTTTGTGTATAAGGGGACAAGCCTACCTCTATGTAATAGAGACAGAGAGATAATGTGCTCAGAGGAGACTTAGCATGCATGTGGCATTAATCATTGGCTGGAAACCATGGTTTGGACTTATGTGCTAGATTAAAGATTAGAGGAGGGGCTAATAAATAAATAGATTTTGTTTACGATTCCACAGGTTGTGTATTCATGTTCATTTATCTACCATAATTAGGTGTTAAATCTCTCTTGATTCCGCCAATTATAATGTTGTGTGGCAAAATGTATTTCTTAGTTGTATTGATACATAGGGTGAAAATTGACATGGTCCTAGCTCAAACATTTCTTCAAGCAATTGGTTGGTCTCGATATCTCCTAAGAAGATACACACCATGCAGATCCATAATTATATTCAATTTGCAAGAAAATATTGGAAGTGGATTCAAATACTCTAGACTTGGATATACTAGGACTCATGTTTGTGACAAAAGTTGAAGAATTGTGTTCCCAAAAGGTTATGGAACTTTATCAAGCAGACAGAGAATAAATAAATATCAAAATTTGATCCAAATTGTAAACAAGTTTCCTTTCTTTCATTCATAAACCTTGGGAAAATGAAAATATCAATTAGCTTAAAACCCTGAAATAATAAATATTTTACTTAAAAGCCTTAAAAATAGGATCACTCAAAAAAAAAATCTCATGATTATCACTTACCTCACTTAAATTTTGTTGACAAAACATAATCTCATAATTACCCTTATAACTAGCTAGAAATTTTTCAAATAATCAAACAAAAACATCAATGTGTTTGGCTACTGAATAAAAACTCCCACTCTTGTCTGCACCAACATTATCATTTAGATTTATTTATTTTGTATTTTTTCTTTCCAGTTTTTTGGTTAAATATCTCTTAAAAGTTACAAAGATCTTGTCATTTTCATAGTCCATTGATTTGGGATGACTAAAATTAATAGATCCTTCAAAATATTCAAAAGCCTCAACAGGTTGACAATTGTTCCACTAAAGCTGCCCTAAATCTAGTATGATATAATCCTTAGGTAACCAACCTCAGACATATCGTTGGTTAATTTATGTTGTTTGAAGTTTATTGAGTTTGTAGAAATTTTGAATAATATGACACTTATTCACAGAGATTATCCTGATTATACACTATTTGTGGAATCATGCATAATACATAACCTCCTCTACTTTGATCATCAATTTTGCAGTATTAAGAAACAATCGCATGCGCACATTGAAGCATCAATCACACATATCAACACAGTATGTACCCGGGGAAAGCATCTCACTAAAAACCCCAAACTATCCATATATTATATTGATTGAGAACATGTAACAATACATAGTACAATACTCCTCGCAAGTACTCAGTACTATCTCCACCTGTTACACACAAACTAGCTCAGATCTGAATCAATCACTGGCTCAAGTCTCCTTCGCTGCCTTCCTGCCTCCACTGCGCAATCCTGCATGAGAATAGATGAGAATGGCTGAACCAAACTCGTATTTCCCTTGTGTAACATTACGCAATCCTCATTGGCAACTTAATCCCACTGATTGTGCAAATCACATGCAAAACTATACTCACAACTGACAGCTGTCTTGCCCTTTCACTCACCTCTAACACTTGTCTCCACTGAACTGTCCATGCACTGAGTTAACTGATGTATTCCTCAGTTGATTTATGAGTTAATAATTAGTGAATTAACTAATAACTAATTCACACCACTCATCACTTCGTCTATTGATCAGTTATACTAAATACAACTAGTTCAACTAAGTCAAACTGAACACAACTCCATCAACTCCTCAATCAACTCCACAGAAACTCAACCACTTGAGTTCTAACTGAAGTCCTTCATGCAATAGCTCAAGTAACCCATAAGAACCACATATTTCCTTCTAGCAGTTGCATGTGCCACATCCGTAGCTCAAACTGAAGTGTTGCAAGAGGATAAGATAATGTTTATAGTCCAAATATTATTAAGAGCTAATAATATTCGACTGTTCTATTTTTATATTGGCAGTCTAAAAATAGACTCCGCCCATATGTCTAAAAATAGAGATCCATCTATTTTTACCAACTTGACCAATCATCCACAAATAGCATCCTGCAACTCATAGACCATCATCCATATGTCTAAGAATAGACATAGTCTAAAAATAGACTTTGTGCCAAAAATAGCCTGCGGGACCACTTAGTGAAGGCGAATTCTTTTCACTAAGCTCCATCATCTTGATGCATTTTCAAAAGAGTTTGAGTTTTATCGTGAAGCTAATTGAAACATACTATCATGGGTGAGTTTCCTATCTTGATAGCAATGTTATGGTTCGATCTTATAGTTTATGGTCAAAATTTTTCCATTCCTTTCATTTTTTTATCTTCACATATAACAAATATCTTTATGTTATAGCCTTTAGCTAGATATATATAGTAACTGCCACGCAGAAGTTGGATGCCACCATTTTGGAGCTTGATCTTACTCAACTTACCTTCATTTGATTTGAAAATGCGATTAGATCTCATTATATTATCTATTACAGAGCATGAATCCAATTTACCTTTGTTTCAGTTAAAAATGTGATTAGATCTTGCTATATCATCTTTTGTAGAGAATGAATTCAATTTCTTAGAGTCCATTTATCTGAGGTATAAAAAAGCTACTTTAATTCATTAAACTTAGTTCTAGCAACTACCAGAACTGGGTGTCATTCCACCAAATACCTCACCATATGGGTCACCCATTATCATTGTGTCGATGAAGGATGGGACTTAGTAGATGTGTATTGATTATAGGGCGTTAAAAAAAATTTTGATCAAGAATTGGTAACCCCTACCTGAGATAAATGATCTGACGGATCAATTGTAGCAAGCCAGATAATTCACCAGTCTGGATTTAAATTCATGATATCACCAAGTTCAAATAAAAGAAGAAGATACATAGAAGACTGCCTTCAAAACCAACCAAGGTTTGTATAATTAGTTATTCATGTCAATTGGCCTATATAATGCATTGGATATGTTCATGAAGTTAATTAATGTTATATTTCATTATTCTATAGATGCATTTGTTATTATTTATTTGGATGATATACTAGTATGCAATGCTACCTAGGAGAAGCACATCTCACATTTGATTTAGGTGCTAAAGACATTAAAGAATCAATAACTACAAGAAAATCTCAATTGTGAGTTTGTACAACAATATTTTGGTGTATTTAGGATAAGTGATTGGTGGAGGAGAATTCAAGATAGATATTGTCAAGATGGAGACCATCATGAAGTGGTTGATGCCTACTAATGTTTCTAAGGTTTAGAATTTCATTGGGGTAGCACAGTACTTGAGAAAATTCATAGTCTTGTTTTAAGTAGTAGTAGCACCACTCCATGCCATAACAATGATTGTAAAGAGTTTCCAATTGGGAAAGGTTCCTTATAGGGCCTTTCAGAAATAAAATAAGAAGATAAACCAAGCACTAGTTCTAGAATTACTAAACTCGTAAGGGCCCCTCTAAGTGAATAAAAATGTGACTATGTATGTTATGGGAGTGGTCTTGATGCAGGGATGAATGCCTATATGTTATCATTATGAAGTATTTCATAGGGAAATTCTTAACTACCCTACCTATGACAAGGAACTTTATTCCTTGGAATAAGCTTTTAAGAAGTAGAAACACTATTTGATGGAAAAGGAGACAATAATCCACAATGATCTCCAACCAGTTTAGTACCTATAGGCTCAAAGTAACCTACATCATGCTAGGAATTACAATTGGATGGGTTTTCTACAACAATTTCATTTAGTGATAGATTATAAGAAGGGAAGCACAAATAAGTTCGTTGAAATGGTTTCAAGGCCACCTACATCAAGGATCATAACTTGGGAACTCTTATACACATAGAGACTTTTAGCCATTATGCATATAGAGAGGCATACAAAGAGGATGATGACTTCATGGAGGTGTTTCATTAGTTGCAAAGCTAGATTCATGAGCACGATAGTGACAACATAATTAACTATAATCTCCATAATGAGTTTCTTTACATGTTAGATAATTTATGAGTTCCTAAAGTTGAGTGACTATAGTTAATCAGAAAGGCTCAAAAGGATATAAGGTTGTAGAGTATTTTGGTGTAGGGAAGATAGTGGCCAACTTAGATAGTTATATGTATTGGCCCATGATATAAGAAGAGGTAGGTAGGTTCATAAGAGGATGCATGCTTTGTTGTACTAACAAGCCTAGTAACAGGAAACAGGGCCTATGTCATCCCTTGCATGTACCCGCTCATCCTTGGGAATGAATTTCCATGGCATTTGTGGGAGGTTTACCAAAAAATAGGAAGGGTAATGAATACATATTCATGGTAGTTTAGAGGGTTAGCAATATGTTTATTCTAGTTCCTTGTAAAAAGATAATTAGTAAGAAAGAAATAGTGAACTTGTTCTTTAGACAAGTTTGGGTGCACTTTGGGATATCAAGGAGCACCATTTCAAATAAAGACACAATATTTCTCCATGAATTTTGGACAAAATTGCGGGAAAAGATGGACACGAATTTGAAGTGGACTACAACATTCCATCCATAAACAAATGAGAAAATAAAAGTAGTCAACAATATTTTGGTGTAATTTTTAAGGGGTTAAAATTACAAGCATACGAAGGTCTGGGATGAAAATATGGTTTATATAAAACATTCCTATAATAGAGTAGTCCACACTTCTACTAGTAAGTGTCCATTTGAAACTAGTTTTGGATATTTTTCGTATTCACCTTTGGATATTTGATATCGAAAACAAGGAGGATTGAGGGAGGCGTTTACATGGGATGCCTTAAGGGAAAATATTTTTTTTGATAAGATTATGTAGATACATGTGCAAGTATAAGAGACACTATAGAATTCACAAGAAAAATACAAGTCCAGGCATGATCAACATATAACAAAGAAGTCATTCAAAGTGGAAGATATTATGGTTAAAATTGAACAAGGAGAGACTATAGGGCCCTAGTATGAAAATCAAGGCTATGTGACATCGCCCCTTTGAGATGCTGGAAAAGGTTGGAGAGAACTCCTATAGACTTAGTCTACCCCCATTTAATGCACATTTACTCAGTGGTGAATCTAGAAATTTTCAAACTTTATGAGCCTTATATGCTAGATCAGGAAGAGGAATAAGCCCTACATCCAATAGAGGATTTGGCACCAAATGCTTAGACAAGGTTGACAGTGGATACAATTTTGTAGAAGAGGTCCAAAAATAAAATATAGGGGAATCATTACTTTGGTATATTTGGTTGAATGGACAACTTCCAACCAAGGTTAAATGGTACTCCAAGGAGAAGATAAACGAAAAATTCCTCAACTCATCTAATAAAATATTATGGGTAAAAAAATCGTCCAAAAATTGGGATGCATGATACAAAATGGATCATTATATTATTTTTCATCTGTCTTGATTCTTTTAGAGTGGAAAAACTAGAAGAATTAGCTCACGTAACCAATTTTACCGATGTGTTCCAATTTGGAAAATTAGGGTCTAAAACCTTCTAGAAGTAGTTTGAGGCATTAGGTGGTGGTTTTTGGGGGGTTAAAACATTTCCTCTTAAGAATTTCACCCATATCAACATTATTCACTCAAATATATTTCCAAATATGAAATAAATACCTCATACAAAGTCTATATTCAAAAATTTTGCCACGCAAAAGTTGACCTTCCTATTTTGAACACCATGATTCTAGAGGATGTCATGTCAACCCCCCATTATTCATAGAAAATGGACTAGCCATGGATCATGGTGAAGGATGCTCTAGAAGATTCAATATTGTAACTCTAATTAATATTTGAAGGAGTTAAACTTAGCCACTAATAGGATATCAAGTTGTGTTATAACTAGGCCACTAGGAGGAAAATGGGTTCTATTATATCCAAGTTGATTTTTTTCCGTAAATGAGAAAAGTAGTGGAGAGTTGATAGAGAGAGAGCGAGAGAATATAAGGAGGGTTTGTGTATTGTAGCAACAAATGGACCATAGACCTCACTCCTTTGTACTTGCATCCATTCCCGTTCATAGAAAGAGAGAGTAGAGCAACCTCAACTTCCAACTAGGTTTTCTCTTGTAAGGGTTTCCAAAATCATATCTTGTGTTCATTGTGGTTTGTGAGTTTTATTAAAAAAATTATTTATTTTCCATATTTTATATGTTACATTCATAAGCATAATACATTAAATAATGAATCCATAAATCCAAGGAAAACTTATCCTTCATAATGTAGATTTCATATTTTCAAATATATTTTAGTAGATTTGTTGTGACAAACTATATAGTGTAATATTCATAGATCATTAACTAAACCGTAATTGTATCGAACTCATTTATGTGCTTTCATATAGAAAAATCATGATGTTTATTCAATTGTGAATATTTCATGTACTAGTCTATGGATGTCTCAATAGATAAAACTTATTATAGATCACCTCCACTAAGCTATCCCATGCATTGTAGGATCGCCATGTCCTTCACTTTATTGATTGTGATATTTTGCCAAGAATTGGTGTTTAAATACATCTTATTGGTCATAAACCTAATATATTAATGCCACTAAGGTATTTTACATCTAATACTATAAGTTGCTACACCACTCAATGATGAATTTTGCGTTAATTTTTGTTGAAAATAGCAATAAGAAATGCTAAATATAGAAGTGTTAAAAATAGAATTACTATAAATAGCATTTCAGGATACATTCCAATTTTAATTAGTCCTTGAACTGAAACTGAGAATTAAAATTCGAATTTTATCTTAGAAGATGTTTGAAAAATAACTAATTAATTCATCTTGAGTTAATTAGTTGGAGAAAATCAAACATGAAGTCTATGTGAAGACATGCAACAGTTTTCCTTTTGATTGAGGAAGTTATCCCTTAATTAAATTGATCAGGATGAGTTTCACTTTGAGTTGTAATTAGTTAGATTAGTTAAATGAGTTAAGTCTGGATAGATTAATTCCAATAGTTTGTGGAATTGATTGTGAGTTTAGTTAGTTAATGCATGCATGCATGTAACTACTGCACTTCAGATAACTGAATATTCTCTCATAAATAACTCATGCATGTCAGTTCAATCAAAGACCCAGTTGAGATCAAATGATGGGATAGTGTACTATTAGTTGCAGGAATATTCCATTAAGGATATCTCTTGCATGCAGAAGGAATTCATTCCTTGGAGATTGCACAGTTACTTCTGAGTTTGGTGAGTTGTGTGAGAGGTGAATTCAGACAGGTGGCAGCCAGAAGACCCAGGAGAAACTGCGCAAGGAAATAAGAGGCTTGGAGGACTAGAGGAAGGCATATGTTGTGTCTATTCAGTCTATGAGCAGCATTTGAGGTATTGTACTGAGAGCTGGATAGCTTGTGAGCTAAAGCTTTGTGTAATCTGGAGATATTTCCACTTATATGATAATACAAATATCGGGTTTTTTAGCTGAGGCTTTCCCTAGAGTATTCTTTTGTGTTCATGTGTGATTGATTTCTCATTCTCTGTTATATGTGTTTTATTTGATATTTCTCAAAATAGATTAAGCTTCCGCAAGTTTGTTTGTAGAAGTAGATCGAGTATTTTGCTTTAGTATATTGCATTATCAGGTGATCTACAGTGGGAAATTATACATGTCCTTCGCTTTATTGATTGTGATATTTTTGCCAAGAATTGGTGTTTAAATACATCTTATTGGTCATAAACCTAATATTATCAATGCCACTAAGGTCTTTTACATCTAATACTATAAGTTGCTACACCACTCAATGATGAATTTTGCGTTAATTTTCCCTTCAAACAATGTGATGTTATAATCAATCTCAACCTTCACTGGATTTTTGCAAACAAATGAAATTGAACCATTCTCATCTATGAGAAAAAAATTGGTATGAAGCACTATTATTCTAAATAGATCTACAAATTTGCTTATGTTTTCTTCACAGTTCTTCCAATGATGACCATCAATCATGTTTTACACAATGGCAAAACCATGATGTAGATTTCATATTTTCAAATATATTTTAGTAGATTTGTTGTGGTGAACTATCTAGTGGAATAGCAATGATAATTTGTAGATAATTAACTAAATCATAATGGCATCAAACTCATTTATGTACTTTCATATAGTCAAATCATGATCTTGATGCAATTGTGACCATTTCATGTACTAGTCTATAAATGTCTCAATAGATAAAACTTATTATGCATCACCTCCATTAAGCTATGTCATGCAGTGTAGGATCACCATGTCCTTCACTTTATTTATTGTGATATTTTCACAAATAATTGGTGTTTAAATACATCTTGTTGGTCACAAACCTAATCTTATCAATGCCACTAACGTATTTTACATCTAATAATACAGGCTGCTACACCACTCAATGATTAGTTTTGAATTAATTTTCCCTTCAAAAAATGTGATGTTATGATCAATCACAACCTTCATTGGATTTTTACAAACAAATGAATTGAACCATGCTCATCTATGCGAAAAAATTAGTATGAAGCACTATTATTCTAAATATATCTACAAATTCGCTTATGTTTTCTTCAAATTTCTTCCAATGATTACCATCGATCATGTTTTTCATAATGGCAACACCAACATATCTAAAGTTGTGAAATTTCCTAATACCATATTCAAATCCATCATGTCAAAGGGTGATTAATATGAGGTAGATCAATTGTTTTCATTAGTACTTTCATCATTTCAAAATAATAGTCACTATCCTTGATCTATTGACCTAAGAAGAATTGCATAAAGAGATACATCATGTCTTCAAAGTAAAAAATAAACTAATGTTTCAAAGAAATCTAGTGTTCTATAAATATTTAACAAAATGATTTAGAGTCCAAGGTGGGAACAATCACCCTTTATGTGCATGCAATCCCTTCAATATCTAAGAGATTGGTCAGGATTGTAGCTTGCAACTACATTTAGGCACTACAACATAGTTGGTAATGATGCGATAGCCATGTTAGGACATATTTTAGTCTAAACAACAGCTCAACCTAATGGAATCAAATGAGTAGAAGAGAAAAAGTGATAAGCTATTGTTGGGTAAATGCAGTGAGTGTGTTTATAATTGTTTAAGACCCAACTAATAAAGCATGTTTATTAAGTAACTATGTGTGGTGCATCAAAAACAACATATAAGAATAAGAGAATGATAATGAAATAGTCCAAATATATCATAAGATAAATGTGAAATAGATAAGGTCAATTTCACATAAACTCGTAAAACAAAATAGTTAAGCTACATAGAATGGATAATATGTGTTTATACAACATACAAAATGTGATTTCCTTTAATGAGATAGTTACAAATTTTACATGATATATAGCAAATTTTCATGATTCTTAGAAATTAGTGAGTTGTTTACAAGTTTATCATTGAATATTATGTGAACTCAGTCAACTTCAATGAGCATACAATGAATCTCAATGGTAACATAATGTTATGTAGTTGAAAACCTTACAATTATGGGAGTGTGGTGGGATTAGTTCAACTAATTGAAGGTGTCATTCAAATCATTCACTAAATTGATGTATAATAGAGACTATGTGAATGCCATGGTTGTAATGTTGACTATAGCCATGACAAGAAATGGGAGTTAATTATATAAAGATTTTCCATAAATATTTAAATAGGTTTCACTTTTGGTCACACTACATGTTGTGAAGGGCCTCAGACATGTGAGGAAATCATACTATTAATGACTTTACACGTGTTGGAACCATCATGGGATCTTGACCTAATAAACTTATGGAATAGTGTATACATTTATGGGATATTAAGGAATGCCCCTAATTTCATTTCTATCTTCCAGAAGTTTATTGTTAATACCCCCTCCTAATACATATTTCAAATAAAATATACCCATGCTTTCACCAAATATTGTAAGCACCATTTTTTCATGACATATCTGATACATGCTACTATTTTACTCTAAATATGTTGGTCCCAATATTTCACATATGCATCTCATGATAACTTTAGAAAATGTTGTTTATTATATGAAATTTATTTTTGTGTCAATATCATCAAACACATTTCTTAGGAATTAGAAGAACAATTTATTTTTAAATCATTTTATGAAATCAATGGCCCTTTTTCTTTCTTGTTTAGAGATTGTTTCACAATTTATAGAGAACTTATATAAGGTATAAGGACTAGAGATATATCATTATGTCCCACCATGAGATGCTTTAATTTTGACAAAAAAATAAAAAAGATAGGTCATGTGTGGTGATATCTTTCAGAGTCATCGCATTCATGGTTTTTGTAATCGACATTTCGAACCAACCTCTGTGGTTCATCATCAGGATCAGATGAGTGAATAAGTCAGAAATTAATAGGGTAATAAATAGAGGAGAGGATTGGGATGGGAATGGATGGAGCCAACAATTTATAAAATGATATGAAATAGATCTAGTTATTATTTATTAATTTTATTAATTATTATTAATTTTTTATCAATGAATATTAAATATGTGACAATTATATTACTTAGTTATTGATTAAATGATTATAATTAAATGTTGTGACATAATAATATTAATGATTATCAACTAACTAATTGTTTTCTGCATAATTAATTAGTTTATGTTAATTAAAAAAAATTGACTAATTCTTAGTAATGATAATAATGTTTAAATACTGTATGATTTAAAGTGTTAAGTAATAATTAATAATGATTATGAACTAACTTATTCCTATATGCATTATTAATTGAAATTTTATTATTTTCAAATCATGATTTAAATAATAATAAATAATAGTTAGAACTTAATATTATAATGATAATGAGCTATTTTAATCTAATGTTCTCAAATTAATGGAAATATATAATTTTCTAATCATTATTAAGATATTTTGTTAGTGGTGTACCTAAGTCATTATGCTTAAAGATTGTTATTTTATCTTTATTAATAGTTATTAAGATATTTAGCTAGTGATGCTCGTGAGTCTTGATGCATTTAGCCTCATATTATATCTATTAATTACTAATTATTATTTATTGATTTGTAAAGTTTTTTAGTTATTAAAGGATACTTGATTGGGATTAAGTTAACTAATGTTTAATTAAAATTAAAATTAAAATAAATCAAAGATAGAAAGAGTAACTTAATACATTCTTGATTATTATTGTTATTCAAACACCTTATTTTATTATTATTCAAATAATTATTTTATTATAATAAATTATAGGGTTGGTATACTATAGGAAGACCAAGTGATGATGGGGCAGGGAATGTCTAGGAGAAGGTGGAATCCCTAGTTAGAGTGGGAATCTAATTATCACTCATTTTCCATCCATCATCGCAGTTGAGGTTGTTAGGGTGTTTTCCTATTTCAATAGCTTCTCTAAATTTTCTATGGTAATAATGATCAATTTTGGCCACAACACAAGGGTTTTCAATACAAATGTGATAATTGGCTTTACTAAAGTCATCTGGCAAAGTGAATTCAACACTCATCACATCTTACTTCAAACCTTTTGATGATTCCAATCAGAAAATGAACCAATAATTCACTATTAAAATTTCCAAGGTTTGTAGCCTTCCAAAAACACATTTTATTTCTAAACTCATGATGATTTAAATAAAAAAAGGAATTATAGTTTACAAAACTACCATACATCTTTAGGAGGACAATATCAAACATTTTCTACATAATTTTACAAATACCTCTATAGTATATTAACACATAAGCAATTTTAAACTCCATGTAAATTCCTTCCTTACAAAAGTGATTTCATCTCCAAACAAAATGCAACCACTAAGTTCAAATTCAATTCCATTTGACTCCAGGATGATAGTTTTCTTTCTTAAGGAAGACATTAAATATTTAGGGTGAGGATTGGATGACTTACCTCTACTCTAGTTTTATGGTTGCTTAATTCCACATAGCTTTGTAACAAAAAAATTGTGACTTGAAAACCACCTTAGTCCCTAAGATTTTGGATAGTTGGACATGCCCCAAACCCCACCACCAATTTGTATAATCCTAGTTTAATTTTTAAAAATTTCCTCACCCCCTCAATACGATCAAATATAATGACTTATTTTTCAACTAACCCACAATATGAACCCATGGGATATCATATTGGTTACCATATAATATTCAATAAAAAGTATACACAAGATATATCAACAATAAATACCAGAAAATGAAAGGAAAATGCAAAGAGAATTAACGTTGGAGAAAGAAGATAGAGTGCAGTGATGATCTGCATGGTTTCTAAAGATCATAATTTTATGTTGTTGCTAATAATTAAGATCATTGATTATCATCATGTTGGATGCCTGTAGAAGTCAAATATTTTGGATATTAGAAATTGAATTTAAAATCAAAGATTTTTTCTTTATTTTTGGCTTGGCCCATGGTGGATTTTAACCTTGTATTTGATGGTTTACATAGTGCTTCATAACAAGGTGATCACCAATTGAGCTTCTCCCATGCGCTAAATCAAAGATCATTTTTAATTTGACCTATATAAACTCTTTTTATTAAAAAACTATTTAATTAAATAAAACTAATAGGATATTTATATCAACATGAATGTAATTCACTGAACATCAAGGTAGAGAGATAAAATTAGTAAGGAATAATAATTCATGTTTTGATGGAATTTTTGAAGGGGTTAAATATTTTTTTTTCCAAATTAAAAAAAAATAATAATTTTGTCTGTAGTAAAGAAAATTACATAGTCATGTCACTCAGCATTTCGAAAGGTGCTCAACAGTTCCTTAGAAGACAAAATCTTTACTTACTTATATTATTTTACATTAATTTTTTACTTATTACCCATTTCATGGGTTCATGTTCAGATTGTTATTCCTCCACCTGTGGGTAAGAATTTAAGATGTTGAGAGACTCAAGTTCACATTTGAGAGGGAGGTTATTTTTTTCCTCAAATAATATTAGATTATTAGCAAGCTATACTCCCTAAGCAATGTTGTGAGGAAAATATTTGATCTTGTTTATATCCTTTTTTGGAGTGCTTCTTTATATTTCCTCCTTCCCATGCATTTTTCAACCCTATCATTCCTTCCACTTATTTTCAAACCTCTTTAATAAAATAAAATAACATAAATAGATGTTTAATTTGTGTGTTTTCATAAGTTTCACCAACCTTGACCATGAAAGTTCCTTTTCTATATAACTTCCCAAGTAGGGGCTAGATTGTGTAAATTTAGTGATCTAGATTGGATGATCAGATTATTTGTCATTTCTCTCAATGCATTCAAATTGGAAAATTTGAAGGAATCAACTTGTAAGATAATTTTTACCAATGATCTTATTTTGGAAAATTGAGGGTGAAAAATTTTAGGAGCCATTTTGAGGCCTTAAATGGCCACTTTTTTTAGTCACAAACTTATTATGGGCCTTTCTAGTGGCATAAGAATCACCTTAATTAGAGCTCATATGGGAAATTTATGCCTCATCGAATTTGACCTATCGTGATTGACCACCATAATTTGAGAGGGTGTCACTTCATCCCCCGTTACTTGTGGAAAAGGGGATAGCCACGTGCGGAGTATGAAGAAGACTCTAGAGTCAATTTTTAACTTGTATTTATGGTTGAAGGAGACAAACTTAGCCACTAGTTGGCTATCAAGATGTGTTAAAATTGAGCCACTCAGAGGATTCCATTATATTTTCTTGCATTTAATTTGTTCCATAGTAGAGTACAGTAGTTGTATGTGGAGAGAGAGAAAGATGCTAACAAATGGGTTTTGTATTTTATAGTAGCCCATGGGCCATATGTCTCAAACAACTCCATATAGAGTTCCTTCTCCTTTATATTTACATCATTTCCATTGCAAACAAAACAAAGTAGAGCACCCTCACCTTCTAGTTGGGTTTTATTCTGAAAGGGTATTCTAGAGCATATATTTTGTTCATTGTGGTTTATGAGTGATTGTATTTTAATTATTCTCTATTTTTTTATTTTGTATATTACATGCATAACAACAAAATTAATAATAACAGATCTAGAATCTAAAGGAATTAAACCCTCATAGTTGAGATTTTGGATTATTTTAATAGAAATATTGTGATGAATTGTCTAGAATAATATCTATAGTTGTTTATAGATCAATTAGCCACATGAAAATTCCTTTTTTACATAGACACTTTAGTTCCTAGATAATTTTACATTTCCAGTCTTTTTTTCCTTTACTCCTTCCTCAATAAGTGTTATGTATATTAGCTTAGGAGCATATGTTTTAAAGGGATTGAGAGACAAAATAATTTGGTCATCATATTCTCATATTTTATCATTGTTTCCTTTTAAAAACACTATGTCATAGAGGCTTCACTCAAAGAACCTATGACATATCATGTGTGTTTGTGGCATATTAAACAATACCCTTAATTTGACTACATGTTGGAAAATAACTCTAGAAATCACATTATTTAACCCCCTACCAATACTAACTCAATATACCTTCCAAATTTAAGAAAACCCTTCTTTCACTAGATATTGTAAGTATCCATATTTTCATTAACATGTTTTATACCTCTTTATATTTTTTCATTAACTTTGAGCTCCATTTTTTATACCTGCCAATATAAAAACCCTTTACCCCTTATTATATGCTCAATATATTATTTCATTCTTTCCTTAATATATATCCCCCAACATCAACCCACGTCGTATGGTATTTCTCCCCAATTGAAGCCCCCATGCACTATGTAAGCCTTCTATTCGTCATCAAAATTTCCCTTCAATTCAATTTCCTCCCAGGTGGTATCTATGTCTCTAATAGATCAATGAAATCTATTGCTATAGATAGATTTAATTTATTTCTTTCTAGACTTGTGAGATACTTGATTTTAGAGGGGACTAATGCATCCCATTGCAAAACACCTAGGTAATTGTGGAAATGGAAGTTTCTAAAAGTGGGAGGAACCTCATACCCTTGGCAATGTTGTTTCCAATCTATAGACCTCTAATAGTTCACAAGTAAAATCATTTACTTTTGAGCTCTTAGATCCGCTAAAAATATAATAGTGTATACCTTTATTTCTTATCCAAGAATGAAGGCCTATTTTAACTCCTTCTCCCTTGACCACATTTTAGATCAACCAAATTCTTGGCAATTGAAAGTTTAATTCACATCTTTCCAAATGTTCAAGGTGTTATGTAATTATTTGTCTAGGTTTCTAACATAATGTTTAACTATATTTGGGGCAATATATTGCACTAGTTACTTGGTCCCACAATCCTTTTACCTATGAAAGCCTATAAAAACAAATTGGTAGATAGAGCTTTGGACAGCAGAAAGGGATTTTTTTAGACCCCATCCTCCACTAGACTTTAGAACAACAATTTTTTTCGGACAAATCAATTTTTTTGATCTCCTAACCATATAAATTTATGGCATAGTTCCCAATGATATCCAACAGTCCATTCGAAACCCACGCAAATGAAATCCAATAGGCTAGTATAGCTCGTAGTTTTTAATGGCCTTAGCAATAATTGTCCTACCCCTTTGATAAAAAAAAATCGATCACACTAGGTATTTAGTCTCTTTTCCACCTTAGTAGTCAACCATTTCCCGTTATTCGCCGCACCCCATTGTCGACCAGGCCCTCCCCCCCTATGAAATAAGTAAAGCGATGGCCCTGGCTTTCAATACGTTACACTTCATATTTCTTCCCCTAAAAGCTAAGCCAAGGAGATAAGTCAAATAGTTATGCCTAGCTTTCAATATACCTATGTGTAGCCCAGCTTTCAATACGTTACGCCTAACTTGAAATATGCTACGCCTCACCTTCACACGCTCCCTCACCTG
>APFE030357751.1:37155-49032 GCA_000404065.3 Pinus taeda | reverse complement strand
AAGAATGAATCCCATCACATTATGGCTATCCAAGAATTGGCAACGCAAGGCTGAAATTATTGTCACACTTGGAAAAATCCATTCCCATTACAACAAATGAACCAAATACACATATTCATATACCATGTGTGCCAAATCCATCTAGGAAACCATACATGCAACCTGTTACTTGCAAGTATTCTCGTTGAAGCCTACTTGATCCAACTCTTCCTTTCTTGATCCTAGCTTTCCTTTGCTTTCCTTGTCCTTCATTTTATTGCTTGTTTTCTTTCACCTATCGATGCTCTTCTCCTCTCTGAAACCAATTCCAAAACTAAACTGTCCAAAGGGCTAAACTAGAAAAAGCTGTGAACTTATCCTCATAGGCCTTTTTATTATTGAGGCCTCTAAGTTCTTCATTTTTCCTCCATTTTCCTTAAATTTCCTCCTCACCTGCAACCTGTGACCTTTCATCTCCCTTACCTCATATTTTCCTTTATTTCCATAAATAAAATGCCAATTAATACCTATTTTCCTTTTCAATGTCTTTACCAAATTCCCCTTATCCATAATAAACCAAATGAACACCCACTATGATGTTTTTCCTAACATTCAGCTTGGAATACGTGGCCCATGGCCTTGGTCTTATTTTTCCTTTATTAACTTTATTAAATGAAATTTTCACCCAAATTTTTTATAATGGGAGATAATTTTGTTGGTTCTATGTCTAATAGGCCCCCTTCCTATAGTTTCTTTCAAAATAATCCTAGAAGGTAGTTTATTTAGGAAATAGGACCCATGGTTTCAAATGGTCCAAATTTTAAGCTAAGGTCTCCCCCTATCACCACCAAACTAATCTATATAAATTCTAATTGGAAAAACTTGTCCCAATAGTTCATCATGTTTGAGTGCAACCCATAAACATTTATAATATAGATATATTTCTTTATATCCACAGAGAAAACGGAAACACCTAGTCCCGACTTAAAAGCATAGGAGTTAGTTAGGGTGAAGGAGCACCTCTTCCAACCAATTATGTTTCCACTAGATTTCCTAATGGAATTAATGTAGCTAAATTCCCACCCACTTAAAGGTTTGGAAAGTTTCTAAAATGTTTTCTCTAAATATGTAATAATTTTTTTAAGTGGGATAATAAATGGTTTTAAGGAATCTATTAGCCTCTAAATAGCCAACTCTTATATGGATTGGCCAACTCTCAATAATTTATAATTAGAAATATCATTTAAGGTTTTCATAAGGGAAATTTGATTTAAGGTCCCCTATCAATGAAATTTTCTTCCCAGATCTAATCCTATAGGATGCTTTCTTATGTACCATGGAAAAATGAGACTTCCTACTTCATTAGTTAATCTTTTGTCCTTTTTCAACAAAGAACCCTAACCACCTTTCCAATTTCCCAAGGAAATTCAGGATTCCTTTAACTGTACATATAAGGTCATACTTGGAGGATTCCTAGGGTATAGAATTTTAGGAAAGAAACTATGCCTTTATTCCATGTTTATGGTAAGCAGATGTTCCTACCTAGATAATATCTTATACTAGAGGATTTTCAATTACAAGAAAAGGAACAAGTGTCAGGGAAGCATGGATTTTGAAGCTGGATAAAGCTAACAATAATTCACTAATAGATTTGATCCCTTCATCTTCTCCCTCTATCCCCTAATATCGAAAGAAAAATTTTTTGAAGAGGGTCTCTAAGGAGATTTACTAGAAGATATATTTACATATTGTTGTCATTGACATCCAAGCTTTATTCTTTATTGATACTTAAGACCCTTGGTTTCTCCTCCGATTACCTTGGTAAAGTTAGAGGCTTCTTGCTAGCCATTAAATTTCCATATTTCTCATGGCCTATCTAAAAGTTGTGGTTTCCCACCAATTCCATTCCCAACTCCTTTGGCCAATTATTTTATATCCACACCTTCCTCTGGTAAAGGTATGAGAAATTCTTATACTAATTTCCCATGGCAATGGCACCTTCCAAACATAAAGGAAATTCCTTCATTGTTTATATTGAGTTGATAATAGATTTTTCTATGCTTAGTTACCATTTCCTTTTCCAATCCCTTTTTTATCTCTAAACCAAATAGAATTCTTTCCATCTCATAGTATTTTTTATATCTAGAGTAGACTCATTCAACTTCATAGCATGAGCCCGTAGTGTTACCAATTGATTTGAAAACCTCCCCAAATGATAAAACCGAAAGAAGGCATTGAATTCGAACCTCGAATAAAATGGTATCAATTGATGCAGCGACAACATCAAGATCCATGTTTTGTTATTTTAGGAATAAATTTTGACACTCCACTTCCAACTACTATATAGGATATTGTTTACCTTGGTCACTGATTTGAACACCTAAATTAGCCACCCTTTTTCCAAAATCATAATACAAAGAGGATATCAAAGAAAAAATTCAAATTTTACCTCAACTCACTTCTTATGACTATCCTCATCCTTTATTTTCATAAGAAAATCACCGACAATGACTCTTTGAATTCCCCATGACCTATTTGACTCCTAAGAACTTTCAACATTCTTATGGATTTTTACATGATTTTGTATTTACTATTTTTATAATATGGAAAATTTGTATTTACAATATAGCAAAATAAATGTAAGGAATTTTGATGTTTCAGCTTATAAAATCAAATAATCAGTGCAATCATCCAAGAAGCTTTAATTCCATGTAGGTTGCAATTCTTTGTATTTGAATTCTATCTAGGTATGTTGTTAACCATTCAGTCAATCCAAGTTGAAGTGTGCTTCTACAACTTCAAATTTAAGCTCCATGAGGGAAGAGCCCTTGATATGCATCCATGGCTTTCGAATCTTCTCATCACAAACTTTAGATATTTCAATTTTCCAACTGACTTAAGAAGCTTCCACAACTCGAAACATTCTCTCGTGTCAAGCTCTTTGAGTTCCTTTAGTTTCCTTATTCCATTTTAACATTATGAAACATATTAGCTTTCCAAAGTCATCAGGTAACTTCTCAATAAAATGACACTCAGTGATGGACCATTTTTAATTGAAGTTTCTAGTAGATAACTTCTTCTAGTTATAATAATGGTCATAGAACTCAAAAACATTGGAAGATAACATTCGCTTGCATAAAAATGTAAAATTAAAGCCCCTGCCTCAAAAAAATTAATGTTGCACCACCAAATATCTTCTATGGCACCCATGGAAATGGAAACTATTTGAGCATAAAATGCTTGGTCCTCAAGAAACTCCCATTTTCTTGGTAAACTGTGCTCCTATCTAATATTTTTGTGCTTTTTTAAAGGATGTTAGAGTTCTTGAAACTGTCATCTTGACTATTAATATGAGAAGGATGGGAATACTTGTTTCTTCACCTACAACCCCTAGCATATGTATCATAATAGCCAATAGGTTATGTTATAACATTTGTGGAAATATATTGACGAAGACATTCAACAAATTTATCAGATCTTCAATAGTCATTAACCAACATGAAACCTCTACTAATATCAGTTGTTCTATGATCCTTTGTGGATGGCTATCATCCTGAATTATAATGGATTTACCTATAATATTGTAAATATATATCTATAATGTGATCCAATACTTCATTAGGAAGCAACCTTCCAAGAGAAATCATCAAATAATGAAGCATAATTGTGCATAACCATATATACATTAAAATACTTACATAACATTTCCTTTAAATCAAATTTCTTCAATAGTGAATTATTAATGCTTTACTAAACTATCAGTTAGAAACATGTATTCATCATCATTTAGTTGGTCTCATTAGACCTCTATAATAACAAGAATATCAAGAAAGATATGGTGAATCTTAAGTAAACATTTTCAATCTCCTTGGAAGCATCATGCCTCCACATCTTGCATCATCATCTTTTTCTAGGTCTCCGCAGCAACGAAGATTTTCTGGGTAAGCATAGCCACCTCTCATCCTTTGATAACAACACAATAGGACTATATTTCTTCGCAACTTTCCATTTCTACAACTGATAACTTCTACCCTTTTTTCATTGCACACTACCTATTCTCGTCACAATTTACAACCAGATTTTCTAATTAATCTTCACCATCGCAATATGAGCAATTTGACTTCACTTTTCCAATGTCTCACTATCATAATTTGTTTCAACATGAAAAATTTGTCACCAATCTTGTGATTGAGTGCAATTTGTCTTACTTACTCTTTGCATTGTATCACAGGTAGGACTCTTTCCTTACGATGTGTCTCAATTATTCTTCCTATTATGTGACCACATCGTCATTAGCCTCCATACATTATGATTGTCGCATCTTAGCTTCCCTTCAAGTGATTGAGTCGCACTTAAATTCCATACTTTGTGATCATCGAATCCTGCCTTCCCTTCTTATGATTGAGTTTCACCTTATTTAAATAGTCATTGACGAGTCACACTCTACTCCTCTAATCTATGATTAATCACATTTTGTGATTGAGTCACGTAGTGTCTTTGTCTTTTGCGATTAAGTCACATCTTCACTCAAATGCTAGCACCATCATTCTTTTCTTGTAATCATCAATTACAAATCTGATTTGCTAGTTAAATATATACTTTATTCCTTATGCCTAGAATGATTTAAGGTCGGGCCTTTGACTTGGACATTAGATTGATCCAAGCTACTCATTCAATAGATTGTTGGTAAGTTATGATACACAACATGTTTCGTTCACTTGTAATAACATTTTCAATTCATAATTAATTATTCAAAGGAGTTTATGTCCAAATAAAGGATGTAGTAGTATATGGTCATATGGTTGATTCCTGGTTGGAGCATGTTTGTAGAATTGTTAGCTTCACTACTAGGCATGATAGTACGACCTGCAGATATCCCTATTCCAACTGCTAGAACTTGTTCGCTCACAACCTTCCATAGCCACATGCATTTTTAAGTTTCACCTGCATCAAGCCTAAATGTTGAAAGGAGTGAACCACTAAGAGGATCAACACAGCAAACCACTCAAACAAGCTTAGAATCATCCCCATGGCACTCTCACTGTGTCACAAGAAAATCCTTGCTTTCATAATGGTATAAGACTCTCCTTGTTGTCCTTCCTAGAAGTAATTTATGCACATTTAATCTCTTCATGTGTACCATCTCCACTAAATGCAGGATGCAATCAACTACAAAGAGTATTCCCATCGGGAAATCAATGGAGCTCATAAGAATCACATATTGAAAGGTGTTGCAACTTGAAATGAAATTGATGTGTAAGCGATTCTTTGAATATCCTTTTGCAATCTAAATTAGCCAAGGTCTGTCACTAAGTGTTATTATGTCTGAACATATGGACTCACAAAGTGGAACTAAGAAGACTGGAGTTATTAATTTTAGTTGGACAGGGAAAGAACTTTATGTTGTATCCATTTTGTTAAAATTAATCTTATCTTGACCATGGAAAATTTCATATGGCTCTGTAAGAGAATTATTGGCATCTAGTACTGTGTTTAAAACACAACTTGGATATGGTAGCTCGAACAGAAACATAGAACTTGTGGGTCATTCATAACGAAGAAACATAACATTTCTTAGACTTGAGAGAATATAAAGACGATCAAACAATGAAAGTCTCACATCATATGGTACACATTCGTTAATAGTAGTGCCCATTGATTTTTTAGTGAAATGGACATAACAACAAGGGTTGTAAAATTCTCTCCATGAACCATTAACAAAATCTCCATAAAGGGCTTGTGTGTGCCAACTACAAAAACTTTTTAAAACTCAACTATGGCTGGAAAAGTACCATATGAACTTCCTTCTATCAAACCCACAATAGAAGTTGACATAAACCTAGGGTCAAGTTCTTCTTGAGGTATAGATATGTAGGATGCCTCAGCCTGGAGTTGTACATTGTAAATTTCATAATGTTCCCAACCTCGAGATGGTGAGGTCCTTATACCAAGCATAAGCAAAATTCCTGGAGAAGACACCGCTAAAATTATTTTTCTCCAAGCAATTGCTCCTAGATTGATACCTAAGATTTTAGGCCTCCAAAATCTATAGAAAGAAACTATGAGAACCAGACTTGTTGAGTGAGGAACTACTATTGGAGCACATAGGAACACTTTTCTATACTCCTATACCACCCTTCCTTCCTCAAATGTTGATATAAACAATTGTTTAAAATCAATATGACTATTGACCTTGTATGGGGATATAATGTTCGTCCAATGTCAAGGTAACCTCTATGGAAAGATCATTGTAAAAGTATGGTTCTATAAAAATTTCCAAAAAATTACATATGGAAGACATTACAAATGTGTTTCAAACTTCCTTGTATTGTTGCTAGGCTTGAGATACCCTATGGCATTGAAGTTCTTGTCACAAAGGTAAGTCTGGAGTTGATCACGCTTGGGATATTCCCTATAAATTAGATCAGAATTTTGATAAACCAAGTTTACATAATATTTCACTGCCACAAATGATGTTTGTTTCTATAATGAAACCATTTCAGGGATGTTGGTATACAATGGTACTAGGAGATATCCTTACATGCTAATCATATTCTTTACTTAGCCTTTGTACCATGAGTCATAGCCACACGTGTATGGTGTCCTTGTAATATTTCCATTACATGGTCAACCTTTGATATTATTTGATAATTTTCTCACTAATAGAGTTTTGTTTTACTCCATTAACTTGTAGTCAGTGCCAATAATTACATGTCCAATAGATACTCTTGGTGAACATGGACCTCCAACTCATTTCAATGGAGCATATGCCCCTTAGGCCAGCTACATGGACATTTATTGAACAGCCATTACCTAAGATTAATTCCATCAAATATGTTTGGTGAGAAACATTCCATTGCATCATGAGAAATTTGTGATCCAAGTAACCAAAACACCATTAGTTAAAACAAGAGCTTGAACAAGCATGCTTTCAAAGAATACATGATTGTCATCTCTAATAGTGTAAATTTGACTATGAAGATGGGATCATTGCTTAAGAAGGCCACGGAAATGATTGATTTTGGGATTCAATTCAATGATGATTAAACCATTCTAAAGAGTACAACCAAGAAATGCAATTGAACATAAATGAAAACTTTTAAAGCAAGGTGGGGAGGGAAAAAATTTAGGTGTACAGGCTAAAAAAATTGGGGGGTGTTGTAGTGGCAACAATAGGCCTCCTTCCTTGAGTGGTATGAAAGGATTGGTTATTCTTTATCCTCTCCATTTTGTGTCACAAAAGTGTGACTGTAGTAGCCAACCCCACATTCTTGTTTCATCACCTCCATCTTGGATTACACCTTGGTATGAGGCTAGGATATCTCTTGAGCCATCCCACTGAGTATGTGCATTATGTCCTTCTATAACAAATCTTCCCCTAAAATGTACCTCCTTCATGCATCCTCAATAACATCAATAAGAGTGGAAATGGGGTTGATCATATAACCTAGCCCTCCAATGGGTCAACTAAGTAATCCATGTTCTCTTCCATTTATATCTCCATTTCCATGTACCCCCTCAAAACCCTAAAGAAGACTTAATTGATGCGAGTAATATCCCCAACTCACTCCTATGGAAACCGTATCCCATCTAATGTGACTAGAAATTTTTTTGCCACAATTTTCTTTATTTTTATCCATGGAGCATTAATTATCCAACAAAACTCTATTAAGTTAAACAAAACACACAAGAATCTTCTATACATTAAACATATACTAGTGCACGATTCTTTTTTTTTTCTTTTTCGCATCTAGGATTTTCTTGCTTCAAATTTATTTGAGTCATTCATTTCTACTATAGAGTTTTCATTTTCATTCTCATTCACCTTCCTACTTACCATGTAGAAAAGTAAAGAAAGCAATGTCAATTTTGGGAATAATGGAAAACTAACAAATCAATAAAATCCCTTAGCGAGGAAGGAAATTGTACTTCAAGACTGCCAAATTCATTGTGTGAAAACCTTTTTATTTTGACCTTGGATTAATAACCAATATTTACATTATATTTAATGCAGAGATTTTCCTTCAAGTTAGCTCCTTGTTACTTTGTCCTCGACCATTTCATTAACACCAAATTCACACTAGCTAATTTCCTTCTCATAACATTCAATACTCATTGTTAACCCTACCTTGCCTCACGCTAAAAATATTATTTCACTTTTATAAATTGAAATTTTATGAAATAATATTACCACTACATTTAACCTACTAACAAAAGAACATGGCCATTTTTATAACTAGCATAGATCTATCTTAACTCTGGATCTACCAAGTGCCAAGAGGAATCAAATACCTTTTCATTTTAAAACATGTTTGTATCTCAAGAGATTTGATCTCTCTAGACAGATAGTTAAGATAGATCTAGGTTGGTTTAATTATTAATTATAATTATAATTATGGGGGAGGTAGGAACATGAGGGATCATATCCAATCTCGATGGAAAAATAGTGTCTCAAATTGCATGGGTTTTAGGTCTTGCAACTAACAATATGGAAGAATTCATTGCATTATGGAAAGGATTAGAGGTGTCCATAAAAAAGAAAATTTTAAGACTTATAGTATTTGGATATTTGATGATTTTCATTCAACAAATGATGAAGGCCAGGGAAACAATAAGTTCTTCATCTCCTCCTACGAATCTAAGAGTGCTTAATTGTGCCTCTCAATTCGAAAAATTGGAATTTTACAATTCCTTAGACATGTAAATCCTGCAGCCGAAAATTTAGCCAAAAAAGGCTCTACCATGGATCAAGGTAGACCCAAAAAGGACAATAAACTAAGCATATCTCTAGTTCCATAGTGATAATAGTTTTTACAAACATTGGTAAGATAGAATGGGTCATCTTCTCTCCTCTTATTTATGTGCAATTGAAATGGTTAAATATCACTCATTTCAATAGGAAAATGATGAAGCTAAAACTCATCTTTTATTTGGTTACATGGCTAATTCCTTGGTCTCCTCTTTGCAAAGTGATTGAAAGCTCGAGACCCAGTCTCCGGGGAAATCTCCTCTTTCGGTCACACAAATTTTTATTATGACTTATTAAATGGGAATTCAAGTGGCATGCCTCATCGAGCATTTCAAGAGAGTGGTGTCTTTTCCATTTATTATCTCATAGGTGGGATCTGGGGTGGTACATCTCAGCTACATAGTTAAGAGCCTCAAGCAAAAGAATGGAGTTATGGAAATCATCCAATGCTACTATATCCCTGTCAATTCTCTATCTGGCTAATCTTTGGGCAATAGAGGTAGATCTCTTGATGATGTTTGGCTCATGGATTGGTAAGTTCCTCATCTATATATTGAGTATCTGGTTTTCTCAAAGTATTATTGAGCTCCTATCTCAGATTGGTTATGTTGCGGGCTTCTTCTACTCTTTGTGAACAATATGGTTGGGTGCACAACTCAAGTTTCACAATAGCCAATTCCCCCATCCCTCCATATAACAATAAGGCTACATTGGTGTTAAACAAATTGTTGGATGCTTCACATGCACTGTTAGTCTCCATTTCAAAGCTAGAGGATATGGTTGAGAGACAGAGGATGTAATTCCAACTTTTCCTAGAAGCCAAGCTTCTTTTGCATCAAGTAGAAATGGAACAAATATTGGATGATCTCAAAGAGGAAGTTTGAGTGATTGGTGTTTGGTTGGTAGCTTTAGAAATCATTGGAAACAACAATTCATAGATGACTTCAAGAGAGGAAGGTCCCATCTCCACCATTGGAGGGAAAAGAACTCATCAACTGAGAGGAGACTATACAAATGTGAATAATCATTTCTAAGTTTGTGATTTGAAACTTTGTGTCATGTCCTGTACCTATGTTTTCTCATGATGCTATGTAAATTTTGTCTTGGGCAGTTTTTGTAGAACTTACATTGTCAATATCTTTAGCCTAATATATTACAATCCTAGAGCCTGCAATTGTTTTGAACAATCTTTGTTGAATAGAAATTTTGTACTGGAAAAGCTATGTAAGGGTTTTGGTCCCTAACCCAAATTTATTAATGCAAAAACCATTACCCATTCTATTTAAAAAAGAAAAAGAAAAAAGAATTAGAATTATTTATTTTATTTTATTTTATTCGTATGTAATTTTAATGAGTCCTAAATTTTTTATTTTATTTATTATTATGTGAAGCTAGTCAAAAAATGTTACAAAACTTACATTACATTACATCGCTATCAAAACTGAGTTGAAGGTACTTCTCGGGTGTAACATTAATAATATTAATATATTGAAATTTGATAAAATAATATTACTAATACATTTAACTACTAAATGAAAAATAATATTTTAATTAAAATAAAATTTTTGAATAATATAAAAAATTAGTTTTTTAAGATTAAGATTATACAATACAAATTAAATAAGAATCTTATATAAATTGAACTTTGATAAATAATATTAAAATAAGGTTTTTTAAGATTAATGATTATAAAATACTTATAAGAATCCTTTATAAATTGAACTTTGATAAAATAGATTACCATCGCAGTGCATTTAACTAACTAATGAGAATATTTATTTAATTAATAAATATTTTAATTATATCAAAAATTAAGTTTTGGAGATTAACATTATAAGAAATAATTATTTTAATTTAATAAAATATTTCTAGTAATATTGAAAAAATAAATAATTTTTAAAATAAGTTAAAATAGTACTAAAATACATATAATTTTAATTAAAGTAATTCTAGCAATTACTAACGAGGGAAATTGGTTTTTTTTTTTTTTTTAATATACCACAAGTTGAAATAGTACTCTTGATATAGAATAAAATATCATTAATTTTAATTAGTTAAGTATAGTCTTTCCTAAAATCTAAAAATATTTAGCAAAAGCTAAAGTCTTCCCTTAAATGAGATTTTTTTAAATAATAATAATTATGATTTAACCCACGTTAAAGCAATAATGAATATTTTTACTATAAAATGACAATTAATTTTTCATAGATTTTACCACTTTCCTTGAAAAGGTGACAATTAAATTTTGATAGATTTTACCAGCTTCATTAAAAATGCTGCATTGTAAATTTAATTATTTTCTTCCACTGTTCTTTTCTTTTTCTTCCATAGTATTAATATAATCTTCCACGTGTCATTACAATGGTTTGCATGTCGTCTTTCTTGATGGCCGTCACTCCATTGAGGGCTCTCTTATCACACTTCCTCTGGCTAACCTTTGTGCTCATTGCTCACTCGGGGAGACTTTAAATGTTCTTGTATCAAATTTGGACAACAAAAGTGACATTTTCTTTAAGTAACATAGAAATTATTATTTTTAGGTAACATATGACCATCATCTTGAGGAAATTATTATTTTAAATAAAATAATTTAAGTGTGCCATACCTAAATAAGAATATGACTATATTTTAATAGATGAAATTAAACCAAAAAAAATATAAAATTGGCACTTGAAGTAAAGTTTTGTTCCATTAAGATGGGCAATAGGACCAATGAAGCCCCCTATGCCTTTTTATATCATATACACCATTGTCATGGTCATCGTGATTAGAAAGTTGCGAGTTTCCATCATAAATAAATTAAATTATTGTAAATGTTGTAAATAAATTTGGAACATGACACACTTTTTAAAGTTTAGTCAGAGGTATCATTTTATTAACATCTAACTCTTTCAAGGGTCCTTGTAATACATTCTTACAGAACAGCCCGTGAAAATGATGCCAAGTATTAAAAGTGATGTAACCACTAAAGTGGGAGACAACTTTGTGTCGACAACTTTGGACACAAAGCTTGGAAATATGCTCAGGGAATATGTTAATGGTGAGACATGGTGATTTTTTTATTAGAAATGAAAAAAAAAATAATAATAATAAAATACAAGTGTGAAGAAAAGAAATTTTAATTTTACTATTAAGAGAAGAAAAGATAA